>CANNZV010000300.1:587331-625645 GCA_947561585.1 Caprella mutica | reverse complement strand
AGATAAAACATATTTTAGTCAGTTAGATAAAACATATTATAGTCAGTTAGATAAAACATATTATAATCGATTAGATAAAACATATTATAATCGATTAGATAAAACATATTATAATCGATTAGATAAAACATATTTTAATCGATTAGATAAAACATATTATAATCGATTAGATGAAACATATTATAATCAGTTAGATGAAACATATTATAATCAGTTAGATGAAACATATTATAATCAGTTAGATGAAACATATTATAATCAGTTAGATGAAACATATTATAATCAGTTAGATGAAACATATTATAATCAATTAGATAAAACATATTATAATCAGTTAGATAAAACATATTATAATCAGTTAGATAAAACATATTATTATCAGTTAGATAAAACATATTATTATCAGTTAGATAAAACATGTTATAGTCAGTTAGATAAAACATGTTATAGTCAGTTAGATAAAACATGTTATAGTCAGTTAGATAAACATGTTATAGTCAGTTAGATAAAACATGTTATAGTCAGTTAGATAAAACATATTATTATCAGTTAGATAAAACATATTATAATCAGTTAGATAAAACATATTATTATCAGTTAGATAAAAAATATTATAATCAGTTAGATAAAACATATTATAATCAGTTAGATAAAACATATTATAGTCAGTTAGATAAAACACATTATAGTCAGTTAGATGAAACACATTATAGTCAGTTAGATGAAACACATTATAGTCAGTTAGATAAAACACATTATAGTCAGTTAGATAAAACATGTTATAGTCAGTTAGATAAAACATGTTATATTCAGTTAGATAAAACATGTTATAGTCAGTTAGATAAAACATGTTATAGTCAGTTATATAAAACATGTTATAGTCAGTTAGATAAAACATGTTATAGTCAGTTAGATAAAACATGTTATAGTCAGTTAGATAAAACATGTTATAGTCAGTTAGATAAAACATGTTATAGTCAGTTAGATAAAACATGTTATAGTCAGTTAGATAAAACATGTTATAGTCAGTTAGATAAAACATGTTATAGTCAGTTAGATAAAACATGTTATAGTCAGTTAGTTAAAACATGTTATAGTCAGTTAGATAAAACATGTTATAGTCAGTTAGATAAAACATGTTATAGTCTGTTAGATAAAACATGTTATAGTCAGTTAGATAAAACATATTATAATCAGTTAGATAAAACATATTATAATCAGTTAGATAAAACATGTTATAGTCAGTTAGATAAAACATGTTATAGTCAGTTAGATAAAACATGTTATAGTCAGTTAGATAAAACATGTTATAGTCAGTTAGATAAAACATATTATAGTCAGTTAGATAAAACATATTATAATCAGTTAGATAAAACATATTATATTCAGTTAGATGAAACATATTATAATCAGTTAGATGAAACATATTATAATCAGTTAGATGAAACATATTATAATCAGTTAGATGAAACATATTATAATCAGTTAGATAAAACATATTATAATCAGTTAGATAAAACATATTATTATCAGTTAGATAAAACATATTATTATCAGTTAGATAAAACATGTTATAGTCAGTTATATAAAACATGTTATAGTCAGTTATATAAAACATGTTATAGTCAGTTAGATAAAACATGTTATAGTCAGTTAGATAAAACATGTTATAGTCAGTTAGATAAAACATGTTATAGTCAGTTAGATAAAACATGTTATAGTCAGTTAGATAAAACATGTTATAGTCAGTTAGATAAAACATGTTATAGTCAGTTAGATAAAACATGTTATAGTCAGTTAGATAAAACATGTTATAGTCAGTTAGATAAAACATGTTATAGTCAGTTAGTTAAAACATGTTATAGTCAGTTAGATAAAACATGTTATAGTCAGTTAGATAAAACATGTTATAGTCTGTTAGATAAAACATGTTATAGTCAGTTAGATAAAACATATTATAATCAGTTAGATAAAACATATTATAATCAGTTAGATAAAACATGTTATAGTCAGTTAGATAAAACATGTTATAGTCAGTTAGATAAAACATGTTATAGTCAGTTAGATAAAACATGTTATAGTCAGTTAGATAAAACATATTATAGTCAGTTAGATAAAACATATTATAGTCAGTTAGATAAAACATATTATAGTCAGTTAGATAAAACATATTATAGTCAGTTAGATAAAACATATTATAATCAGTTAGATAAAACATATTATAATCGATTAGATAAAACATATTATAATCGATTAGATAAAACATATTATAATCGATTAGATAAAACATATTATAATCGATTAGATAAAACATATTATAATCAGTTAGATAAAACATATTATTATCGGTAAGCTAAAACATATTATAATCGATTAGATAAAACATATTTTAGTCAGTTAGATAAAACATATTATAGTCAGTTAGATAAAACATATTATAATCGATTAGATAAAACATATTATAATCGATTAGATAAAACATATTATAATCGATTAGATAAAACATATTATAATCGATTAGATAAAACATATTATAATCGATTAGATGAAACATATTATAATCAGTTAGATGAAACATATTATAATCAGTTAGATGAAACATATTATAATCAGTTAGATGAAACATATTATAATCAGTTAGATGAAACATATTATAATCAGTTAGATGAAACATATTATAATCAATTAGATAAAACATATTATAATCAGTTAGATAAAACATATTATAATCAGTTAGATAAAACATATTATTATCAGTTAGATAAAACATATTATTATCAGTTAGATAAAACATGTTATAGTCAGTTAGATAAAACATGTTATAGTCAGTTAGATAAAACATGTTATAGTCAGTTAGATAAACATGTTATAGTCAGTTAGATAAAACATGTTATAGTCAGTTAGATAAAACATATTATTATCAGTTAGATAAAACATATTATAATCAGTTAGATAAAACATATTATTATCAGTTAGATAAAACATATTATAATCAGTTAGATAAAAAATATTATAATCAGTTAGATAAAACATATTATAATCAGTTAGATAAAACATATTATAGTCAGTTAGATAAAACACATTATAGTCAGTTAGATGAAACACATTATAGTCAGTTAGATGAACACATTATAGTCAGTTAGATAAAACACATTATAGTCAGTTAGATAAAACATGTTATAGTCAGTTAGATAAAACATGTTATATTCAGTTAGATAAAACATGTTATAGTCAGTTAGATAAAACATGTTATAGTCAGTTAGATAAAACATGTTATAGTCAGTTAGATAAAACATGTTAAAGACAGTTAGATAAAACATGTTATAGACAGTTAGATAAAACATGTTATAGACAGTTAGATAAAACATGTTATAGTCAGTTAGATAAAACATGTTATAGTCAGTTAGATAAAATATGTTATAGTCAGTTAAATAAAACATGTTATAGTCAGTTAGATAAAACATGTTATAGGTCAGTTAGATAAAACATGTTATAGTCAGTTAGATAAAACTTGTTGTAATCAGATAGAAAAACTTGTTGTAATCAGTTAGAAAAACTTGTTGTAATCAGTTAGAAAAACTTGTTGTAATCAGTTAGAAAAACATGTTATAGTCAGTTAGATAAAACTTGTTGTAATCAGTTAGAAAAACTTGTTATAATCAGTTAGAAAAACTTGTTATAATCAGTTAGAAAAACTTGTTATAATCAGTTAGAAAAACTTGTTATAATCAGTTAGAAAAACTTGTTATTATCAGTTAGAAAAACTTGTTATAATCACTTAGAAAAACTTGTTATAATCAGTTAGAAAAACTTGTTATAATCAGTTAGAAAAACTTGTTATAATCAGTTAGAAAAACTTGTTGTAATCAGTTAGAAAAACTTGTTATAATCAGTTAGAAAAACTTGTTATAATCAGTTAGAAAAACTTGTTATAATCAGTTAGAAAAACTTGTTATAATCAGTTAGAAAAACTTGTTATAATCAGTTAGAAAAACTTGTTATAATCAGTTTGAAAAACATGTTATAATCAGTTTGAAAAACATGTTATAATCAGTTTGAAAAACATGTTATAATCAGTTTGAAAAACATGTTATAATCAGTTTGAAAAACATGTTATAATCAGTTAGAGAAACATGTTATAATCAGTTAGAGAAACATGTTATTATCAGTTAGAGAAACATGTTATTATCAGTTAGAGAAACATGTTATTATCAGTTAGAAAAACATGTTATTATCAGTTAGAAAAACATGTTATTATCAGTTACATAAAATATATTATTATCAGTTACATAAAATATATTATTATCAGTTACATAAAATATATTATTATCAGTTACATAAAATATATTATTATCAGTTACATAAAATATATTATTATCAGTTACATAAAATATATTATTATCAGTTACATAAAACATGTTATATAATCTGATAGATTACACATATTATTATCAGTTACATAAAACATATTTGATTGAAAAGATTCATACTCAACGGGAAATCCATATTATTAGAGGTTATTTAAACTCAGCGTTGAAGGTTTTATCAGGTTTCAAGCTTTCGAATAGAAAGATTTCTATTCATCATCAGGAGAATGGTGGAAAAACCTGGACCTGACAATGAATTTTATGACCAATGGGGTTGTATGTTGAATACCGTCTTTCTATTTCAGTTGTCTAACCTATATTTATTAATGTTAATTAATCTACTAAATATTGAAATATGAGACAAAAATTTCGATTTTCTTTCCGTTATTACTAGAGCCCAGATTTCTATGCTCTAACAAAATAACAGCATAGAAAGCTATAAAAGCATAGATGATCTATGCTTTATAGGCATTAACCTATTTTGCATACAAAGCATATACAATTCTATTTAAGGATATTTTTGTCTATGCTACAGCATGCAAAACTCTATTTAAGAGATATTACAGTTGCTCCATTTTCTATTTTTTTTTTTTTGTTGTTGTAATATTTTAGCAAGTCTTTTAATTCCAAGTCCTCGTAGTCTTAACAACTCATTAATCAATAATACCCAAAGTTAAGCGGTGTGATAACGTCATGATACGAAATTTAGTTGATGAATTTGGGTGTTATGCAATGAAAACGTTGTTTTGAAATGCAAGCCATGCAATGTGAAACTGAGTAGTTACAAGAAATTAAATGCTGTATCAAACTTTACAACAGCAAAACTTAGGTGTAAGAGTGTAAATTTTGTAGATTTGAATGAGGATGATGCCAACATGATACCAACCATATTGTAGCAAATAATCCTTGATTGCAACACATAGAATAAATACGAAGCATTATCGCTAGAGTGAAAGAGGTGCAGATTGAAAGGAATATAACACAAAATGCAATGTATTTCAAGTTCGCCCCGTTGACATCAGCTGCAATGAAGTAGAAAGAAGCTTTTCAAAACTTAAAATTGTTTATTGTTAAATTATTTATATTCTAAATATAGCTACTATTATTTTTATCTAGCTAGATGAATAAATAATTAATCTCATTATTTACCATATATCGTTCAATAAAGACTTATTTTTCTTGTTCTAATATTTTGTTAGATATTAATGAAACTTTAGCTGTCTCTTAGTAGAACTGAGAATCTGAGAAATTATCGTTTATGGTTAGCCTATTTGTTGCTATATTATTTAATTGTCATATATTAATAAAAATGTGATGCACACAATGTGGTTCGATTTCCAATTCCATTTTTAATAATTACAAAAAATGTACTTCGATAATTTTTCATTTGAAACGGGAAACATTATTCAACATCATATATACAACCTCAAAATTAAAGAAAAGTATACGTAATTAAGTCTACCATTTGACTCATACGGCATGTTTTTAATGTTTTTGAATAAAGAAAACGTTATTTGAGGTATAACTAGTCAATTTATAACGGCATATTTAGCATAGAGTTTGGACTATAAAGCATATTTTGCATAGTTTTTATTGCTATTTCGTCTAGATTGAAAGGGCATAGAAATCCGGGCTTTAGTTATTACCTATAGCTATTGCTGTTAATATTAATTCTATAGGATAATTCTACTTTACATATGTCTGTAACATAATATAGTGTGTATTATTGTTCTCAAGTGTCTTCTTGTTCCTATGTATGTCCTCTATTCCTATTCGTTACTTGTAGCTATGCGTGTCCTATTGATCCTGAGTGTGTCCTCTTGATCCTAAGTATGTCCTGTTCATACTAAGTGTGTCCTGTTTATCCTAAGTGTGTCCTGCTGATCCTAAGTGTGTCCTGCTGATCCTAAGTGTGTCCTGCTGATCCTAAGTGTGTTTTGCTGATCCTAAACAGGATCAGCAAAACAACAAGTAACGCATAAGAATAGAGGACATACATCGTGACCGGTCAATTCGCCGAAAACACATTCGCCGAACGACACTTTCGCCGAAAAATATGATTATTTAAAAAAGTAAACAAATTTATCTCATATGTCCAGATGAAATTACATACATAGATGAACTTGCATATAACTATTCCTTTTATAAAATATTGACAATATGGAGAAATGTATTCGAGTACAAAAAGGAAGTTAATATAACAGATTTATTTCTAGGTTTTCGAGATATTCAATCTCGAAAATTGAAGATTTAGAAATATTTATTCCATTTATTCTGACATAAACTTTTCATTTTTTAAGAAGGAGTTGCTGAACAAAATTGATTTTGACTTCCTTTTTCTACTCAAATACATTTCACCATATTATCAATATTTTATAAAAGGAATACTTATATGAATATTCTTAAAACCTAGAAATAAATCTGTTTTATCTTTACCTTCAATAGTTGTTGAAATATATGAATTAAAACTAATAATTATGTAGAATATTGTAAAGTAATTTATACACTAATATGCAAGTTCATCTATTTGCAATTTCATCTGGACATATGAGATAAATTTGTTTACCTTTTTAGATAATCATATTTTTCGGGGAAAGTGTCGGTCGGCGAATATGCCGTGCGGCGAATGTGTTTTCGGCGAATTGACCTAGAACCAACATACATAGGAACAAGAAGACACTTGAGAACAATAATACACACTATATTATGTTACTGACATATGTAAAGTAGAATTATCCTATAGAATTAATATTAACAGCAATAACTATAGATAATAACGGAAAAAAAATCGAATTTTTTGTCTCATATTTTTTCATATATATATTTTTAATTAACATTAATAAAATATAGGTTAGATAGCTGAAATAGAAAGACTGTATCCAACATACAACCATTGGTCATAAAATTCATTGTCAGGTCCAGGTTTACCACCCTCCTCCTGATGATGAATAGAAATCTTTCTATTCGAAAGCTTGAAACCTGAAAATACATTCAACAATGAGTTTAAATTACCTCTGATAATAAAACATATTGTAGTCAGTTAGATATAACATATTATAATCAGTTAGATAAAACATATTATAATCAGTTAGATAAAACATTTTATAGTTAGTTAGATAAAACATATTATAGTTAGTTAGATAAAACATATTATAGTCAGTTAGATAAAACATATTATTATCAGTTAGATAAAACATATTATAGTCAGTTAGATAAAACATATTATAATCAGTTAGATAAAACATATTATAGTCAGTTAGATAAAACATATTATAATCAGTTAGATAAAACATATTATAGTCAGTTAGATAAAACATATTATAATCAGTTACATAAAACATATTATAGTCAGTTAGATAAAACATATTGTAGTCAGTTAGATATAACATATTATAATCAGTTAGATAAAACATATTATAATCAGTTAGATAAAACATTTTATAGTTAGTTAGATAAAACATATTATAGTTAGTTAGATAAAACATATTATAGTCAGTTAGATAAAACATATTATTATCAGTTAGATAAAACATATTATAGTCAGTTAGATAAAACATATTATAATCAGTTAGATAAAACATATTATAGTCAGTTAGATAAAACATATTATAATCAGTTGGACAAAAATTTATTTTAATCCGTTAGATGAAACATATTATAATCAGTTAGATAATTTGATTAAAACATAATATAATGTAAAGAAAAAAGTTTAACTTGTTTTAGTATTACTTAAAATGTGTTTCTCTATTGTATTAGGTTTCTTTAATTACCTATGTTATCTGTTACAGTAAATGATTCACCAAACTTACAAAATAGTCAAGTTACCCATAAAATATGTTCTCAATTTTTTTATATTATTTCTCTATCATATTTATTGTCTTACATAATCCATTTTTATAGTCACGAGTGCAGTACCTGTTGTTCAATCAGTGAGAGTTTAATTAATATAGCTAATGGGATTAAGATTATATTCAAATGCATACATATATATACAATATATTTAATTAATCAAAAATTATATTTCTTATTCTATATGGACTAAACTTTTATATCTTTATTTAATAATTTTCATGTGGCCCCCGTAGTCATGATACTGCACAAGAATTATTAGTTTTTCTATTCTATTACTGTTTCTTTGTTTTTTCTCTTATTTACACCAACTTTATGAAGCGCTGTTGATAGAATGACTGTTTAACCCATTTTGTGACACACGGAAAAGCGGACGGACAGACGCGGCTCTCATTATAGTATAGATTCGATGTGCGAAGTTACCGACGTGTTTCTATTTATTACATAATTACTACCTATTAGTTATTATGTTTCTCATATCGTCCTTTCTTTTACTTAAATAATTTCAAAAGTAAATATACTAAATAGTTCAAATTGCTTCATAATTACTAATATTACAAAGTATTTAGTTTAATATTGAAATGTATATTACAATATTTTATCTGAATTAGAGCTGAGAAACTCTTATATATTCGATAGAATTAGTTCAATAATATACAATTTTGGAGGGTTCCTACAGCTTTTCTTTTAGAAAAGTTGTTAAACCTGCTAATTAAGAGCTGAAAGGCAATAAGTTGAATAGTAATACTATATCTCAATATAGAGAATTAGTAATTATATTAAATTGCAATTGTTTTTATGTCAAAATAAAATGAAATCTACATAAAAGTTCAAAGCTAATAATGGAATAATTATTTTAGACTTGTTTGGGTCATAAATTTTACTTTTATGTTCATTTATTTTGTTGTTGTTTGATAGGACTATTGGAAAAAGATTTTTTCTATTTAATAAACATTTTTCTTCGGGAGTTTATGTTTGACCTACATTATTATAATTGATGTCACATAATATTGTTCGTTGTCACAAAGTGAATAGTAAAGTGAATTTATCGGATTATCTTCTAAATACAATGCAACATTAAAAATTGGCTCTTATATTTCGGAAATGTATCATCCAAAAACCCAGTTGCCCTTTTTTTAATCAAACTGTACAGTGTACACCATTTTCTTTCTATTCAGTCCTTTTCTTTAAATATGGAGTTCATTCTTTTATTCTTTTCCCAACATTCTTTTACAGCATTATTCTACTATTTTTATATTCAATATTCATATATTTTGTACATTCGGCATTTTGTCCGTTGGCATATTTTCAGTAGGCATTTTGTCCATTAGTCATTTTGTTCGTTATGCATTTTGTACGATAGTCAATTTGTCCGTTAGTCATTTTGTTCGTTTTTGTCCGTTAGTCATTTGGTATGTTGGCATTCTGTCAAGTACCATAAATTACGACGCCCAACATATATAGGGAATCTGTATCGTATCGAAGCTTAATTTTATATCTAATATTTTTCTAAATGATACTCACACTCATCTGACAAAAGTAATTATTTTACAATTAAAATTGAATGTACTTACTTCATTGAATATAGTGTTATGTTCGTTTGGGTGGATATCAATTTGATAAATATTACATGATTTTATATACAAATTAAATGGGAATAAATGATGTGGTGTGTCTGGGACTCGAACTCTCAGCCTCGCGTCTTGTAGCATTATTAAATTAATTCAGGTTTGATATTATAAGCGGCTGTGAGACACTCAAATATTCTAGTCACTATGCAGTGAATTGACATCAGGTTTCGATATATTACAATAAATTACAGATTTTATCTCACACGAGTCGGTGAATTATGAATACATTTTAAACGGAATTCAGTAATTTAATAGATACCTAATTATTGGTGTTGTTTCGATACATTTAGGTGGATATCGGAATTGATCATAAACGATTCAAGAAAGTTTAGGTATCTATTATAAAACGGGAATCAGTAATACAATAAACATTTAATTACAGATGTTGTTCTGATATGCATTAAATGATTTTTGCTTAGAAAATAAACGATGCGGATCAGAGTGAAGATTTTTTGATACTGCACTGGAAAAAAAGTACGAGCCAAATTGACTCGAAATTTGAGTTTTCAGTTTGTCCCAAAAACGGCTCAAAAATGTGAGCCAATTTGACTCATCCTAACATTTTACTCAAAAACAAGAGTCATATTGACTCCTAATTCATAGCAGATTGACTCAGGTAGAGTCAATCAAGAGAAGAGACTCCAATATTGGTGTTTTGCAGCCTTGACTCAAGCAATGAGTCAGGTTGACTCGCAATGTTTTCTCAGTGTGACGGTAAAATGAATTAGATTTCTAAACAGCTAACTGCTTTCGATATCGAATCTATTTGGACATGTTTGCTGGGTTTGTTTTGTTTGAGAAATTTTCCTCCAATATGTTCTGCCTCATTCCTGCCGCTGTGGTAGTGGGATGGATGTCAGAGGATTATTTGGCCTGTCTTTTAGGAACAGATCTGGACGTCATCCAAGATATGCGGTAATGAATTATGTGATGAAACAGACCTTGCAGAGAGCAGAGGTCCACACTGCTTGAGCCTCGTGGACTTTCCAAAGGTCCATGCACCCAGATGGTGGTACTGACCTTACTGTGTTTCCTTAGAGGAATGGGAAGAATCTAAATTATGATTGCACATGCGTCGACAAATTTGCCCAAACGCACCTCGATGAGTGCGCTGTTTATTTCGAATCAGCTTCCGTTATGGTGAGAACCATAAATTTCAGAAATAATCAGCCCTTGGTGATACTAACATATTGTTATTGAGACCAAAGGACTGTACGATAGTAAGACCTCCTCAATCATGAAGGCCATATAGAGAACGAACGATCCAAGAGTGGTTCCACCAGCGAATGACTCTTGCGATCCAAAGAGGGAATGCCTTTAGCATCTTCTCACCTGGAAGGAAGTTTATCGGGTGGTCAAGTTCACCCCTTCCGGGTGTCCTCACCCCCAGTCGTAAGTTCTTATAGTAATTTCCTCTTCTGTAAAGACTATAGCTATTCTTCTTGTTTTTATTGGAAAAGTGGTGTCATTTTTAAACTTAAAAAAGGTAGGTTTTACGCACAGATCTAATACTATTTGCATTATGTTTTATTATAAAAATAAACTCCCACTTTTATTTTTTCCAACGTCATTTATAAATTCACTTGTGGACAGTGATACGCGGCCTGTATAGACGAAACAAGGAAACTAAAATTTCAGGTTAGAGTCTGACTCCTTCAGAAGCCCTTTCACAGTTTTATCAAATGTATTAAAAATATACCATTCTTTTATAATAACTAGGGTTGAACAATATACACTGCATATTATGCAGTGTATGCACATAAATATTTAATGCATATTCGCTTGATATATGCATTTCCATAAAGTGCATATACATTTTATAAAACGCATATGCATTTATAAAATGCATATGCAAAATATATGCAACAAATAATTTTGATTGAAAAAAACATTACAAGTATGGATTTCTTGAAATAGGCTGTTACTAAGAAACTCATATATTTTAAATATTTTTTTTAATTAAATGTAAAAAATATTCAAAAACTAAGTGGTAAAATAAAGGATGTTAATTAATATTTTTTAATTGAAGATAATTTCAATACATTGAAACACTTCTTACAAAGCTGTTTTCAAGTACATTTATCAAGTCTTGAATATGAAGAATCTAGTATACAGGTAATTAAAGCTCGTACAGCGAACAATCTTTAAACGGACACCCCCTAACAAATACAAAAATTATACGTTCTTCTGGCCATGCAACTCCTACAACAACCTCTTTAAATTATATAGTTTAACTAATATTCTATTCGTCTACCCATTATTTAGTCGTATACAGTATGGGCCACAAAAATGTTTCCGCTTTTTCAAATGCTTGTAAATCGTTAACCAATGGACAAAAAAACTGTATCTTGGTCTCTTTTTCTCCGTCTCTTATTGTACTATTAACAGGTAAAAACAATTTTGAACTGATGGAAATAGTTTAAGAACAGGTAAGCAAAGAGTGAGGGTGATCATTTTTGTCATTGCGCAAAGGTTATTCTTAGAGCTAACTCTGTGATTTTACTTACCAAAAGGCAGTGAATAAGAGAAAAAAATTATAATGATAGACATTATAATACAGGGTGCTTACACTTCTATTTTGATTTATGGACTCTAGATAGGATCATAGGAGTACTTTGTATTTAAATAGTAGAAAATAAGATATATTTAGGTTTTCCTGAGGATGATTTTAAGTGAAAAGTGAAAAACTCGACTGAAATATGGCACATTGTATAACCTCCTTTGTTTTTCTATTATAATTTAATATTTATAACCTAGGAACAAATCTATTACAGGCAAAACAACTCTGGAAATTGTAGATTGTTGTTGCATTGCATCTTATTAGAGGATGAATAATAATATTTATATGTCTTAAATTGCCTTTTATTAATAATTACCTTCATTCCATTAAAAAGGAAATGCATAAAACATACTGTAACATAAAATAGAAAGTTAAAATGCTAAAACTTATAAGTTAATATAAGGGAGACATTTGCAACTGAAGAAAATTTGGCAACATCATTATTACTTTTTCTTGAGAAATCTAAATTAATGATATATTCTTGTGAAACTTTAATAATTTGAATAAAAAATGTTCCCTTCAATTTCTATGAGAAGCTTTTTAGTTTCAATTAATTGCACTTGATAAAAACATAGATTTCTATTCTATTGCATCCGCTAGTTTGTTGTACTGCACACTTCATAATTATTTAATGACCTGACAGGGGGGTTTGGGGGGTGGCAATTTTTTATTGTTCAATATGCTTTATTTACCTGTAATTACAAGAATATCATAAAAAATCTCATTATTATACACTCAAATTAATTAGGGACATTAAGAGTTGAGGAAAATCTCTAAATTATCATTCACAGCAAATCTTATGAAGTGTGACTAAAGGGAATAACTCTAACATTTAAAATGTCCAAACTATAAACAGTAACAAATGAAAATAATAGACAGTTGCCAACTAGTCCTTAAATGACACTAACATTTACAAACTCTAACCAACTAACAAGGACTCAGTGACATTAATGAAAATAATACAGTTGCCAACTAATCTTTAAAGACTCAGTGGCATTGCTGCGTCAGCAAAATGAGAGCTGCTGAAGAAATCAGGAGAGTGGGAAGAGATGTGGCCAACAGCATGGAGAAACCCTGTGGAAATAATGAAAACATGATGATATTTAATTAATTATCAGGGGATTAACGTCAGGAACCAAATATCATACATCAAAAGAAAAATAAATGCAAAGGACTGGAAGAAGCAGTCAGAAAGGTTGTCACCTAACATCCGGTGACAATTTTCATGGATGCAGAAAAGCTCCTCTAAGATGGTATAAAAAATTTCATTTAGCCTTCAAGCGTGGTGAAGCTACTACATGTGATATAACCCAGTAAACATTGAACTTACGGGCCAACGTTGGTAAAATAAAGGCACGATCGGGTATTGGCACGCCAGTGCTATTATACACTGTGCCAATGTAAGGTAAGCAACACTGGACTGACGGTTGCCAAACAGCACTGGTCCAATGAAGGAAAACATTGGTTAACCAATCCAGTGATTTTTTGATGTACCAGTTTGAAAGTAGCTAATTGGAAAGGGGAACGGTTACCATTACGGTATAAGTGCTTCTCTATTAATTAATTACGACTACAATTGAAAGATGCGGAAGAATTGACTGATTATGCGACCGTTAACATGCGGCAAAAAATGTTTTTACCTTGCATCCAAATTTGGAAGGAATTTACTACAAGAACATAAGCTGCATGCGTGCCCGCATACCATAGAGTTAAATGCTGTTTTAGAGTCATAAAATAATTGCTGCATAGCAAACAATGCTCGTATGTTGGCTGCCATGTCAATTCAGGTGACTTGCCAGTACTTTGCCGGTGTACACCAAACGGCAAGGCACATTGGCCCAGTGTTTAGTCATGAATTGCACCAACGTTAGTCCAACTTGGTAATGTTTACTGGGAATGAGAATACAGTATACTCCTCTATAGTGAATGAGTTAGGAGGTAACTACCCCGTATAGTGAACATATTTTCTTTCAGTGTGCGATGAATTACTATCAGTTTTAGAACACTGAAGGCATTTTATGGCAAACTAAAGAAAATTTGTTTACTATACGGAGTAGCTACATTTTGAGTCACTCACTCACTATAGAGGAGTTCTACTGTATAATAAAAAAGAAATGTCCTATATACTGACTGTAGGCAGGGCAGATCTGAGGAGAGTGGAGTAGACCATGGGCAGAATGGGTCTGTAGATGGAGCACACTGTGAGTACAGCGAGCAGAGGTCTCTGTGCAGAGTCTGACGCAGTGCGTGACCACAAGTACACGAGTGCAGTGAGAGCCAAATGGTGCACCAGGATGACATTGGCCTCCAGGCTGCTGATGATGTACTGCCAGTCAAACTGCAGCCCCCTGGCTCCCACCCACAGGGGCAGCACTTTACTCAGCACTAAGTCTGCTGCTGACCAGCCCAGACCTGCTATCAGCACCTGAAAAACACGGCAAATTAACGGTAGAAAAAACGGTAGGCAATTGAGACTAAGATTGAAGTGAATCACTATACAGTAGAGCTCCTCTACAGTGAATAAGTTGGGATGTAACCAATATAGTGAACAATTTTTAGTTTGCAATGAATAGCTATCAGTTTCCTAAAACTGGCAGATATTCATTGCAGACCAAAGAATATATGTTCACTATACAGGCTAGATTCTAACTTATTCACTAGACAGGATTTCACTACAGAGGAGTTTTACTGCAATAAATTTAGCAAGAGTTAATCAGAGGTCATAGCACTGATACCAAAAAGAAATTAAGTACAAGGGACAAGTAGAAGCAGTCAGAAAGGAAAGTGGTTCTAAGTCATCTACCAACAGTCAGTGATAATGCTCTTGGAGTCATAAAAGTTACTCAGCAAATACCTAAAGTATTTTGTGTAACTACAGTCACTGACTGACTTTTGTGTAACTACAGTCACTGACTGACTTTAGTGTAACTACAGTCACTGACTGACTTTAGTGTAACTACAGTCACTGACTTACTTTAGTGTAACTACAGTCACTGACTTACTTTAGTGTAACTACAGTCACTGACTTACTTTAGTGTAACTACAGTCACTGACTTACTTTAGTGTAACTACAGTCACTGACTTACTTTAGTGTAACTACAGTCACTGACTTACTTTACTGTAACTACAGTCACTGACTTACTTTAGTGTAACTACAGTCACTGACTTACTTTAGTGTAACCAGAGGCAGACACTTTTCTCAGTACCATAGCGAGTCCTATCACATCACCAAAATCTAGAGTAGTCTTGAAAATTTCCTGAAAAGAAAGTTATTTAGTGTTCAAATGTTATAATAGAATATGAAATGGAGTGGTCAATATCAATCAACACAACTAACTTATATGCAAAATAATCATTAAAAAGTAGATTTTCCTCTCATAAGCAAATGAACTTCAAGAAATGTATTTCAAAATAGAAATTTTATAGATTGTTCATCATTTAAATATCTTGTCATTTTTATTGATGATAGATGCAGCATCCCTCATTTTAACTGAAAATCTTTATTTTTAATGTACAATTCCCTGGCCTACTCCTTTTTTATAGCTACAACCTACAGCTAGCTAATAGTATATGGACAATCTTTCCGCACACTGACTCAGCCATTGAGAATTATTTTAAACAGTAAGTTAAGAACTATATTGAATATAAAAAGGTATATTTTACTGAACGAATAGGTATTAATTTATATAGAAATTTGAATTAATTAAAATATGGCTATCTAGCTACATGATTTTATTTCAATCAAATAAATTTTAGCAATGGCCTATATTTCAACAGTGACATTTTTAACATCTACTTTAGAGAGAAAATCCCTACTCACTATCACCAGCTCAACTCGTTTTAATGTACCTAAATTTAGAAAAAAAAACATGAAGAAATATAATTGTTTATAGGGCTATTTATCTTTTTAAAAAGGAACCCAAAAATTTGAAGTGCCCCATGTAGGATTTTAATCTTATAAAGAGTAGCTGCTGCGTGAATAAAAATACTAATTAGCAAATTAATTTAAACTAGCTACAGTATAATTATTTTTTCAATAACAACAAAAGAAGCTTTTCTTGTTTTTTGAATGTAGCTAGCATTTTGAATTAGCTGAAAAATATATTTTATTTTTATAATGAATGAATTTCTTTTAATATTTGTAATTCAATTATGTTGGTAAAAGGATATTATGATCAAAATATTAAAATAAATCATTCATTAGACAAAAAAATATATAATTAAACACAAACCACTTACTGTGATGAGAGAGCTTCCCCCAGGACCAGGTAAATCGGCAGGAAAGAAAGTAGCTAGGAGTAACATTTTGCAGAGTTGTGTCACTAGGTACATACCTCCCACCTGAGCACACTTCCAAAAAGCTCCATACTCTGACCTGTAAAAGAGGAATGATTAGCTACTCTTTCTGGAGAAACACCTTCCCTAGCTAGATAAAATTTTAGAGAAAAGTAACCAATGATAAGTTCTTATGGAGATTAGGTATCACTATTTTAGAAATTTTAGTAATTGTCCCTATCGACTACGAGGTGATCCAGAGACATGAAGAGTTGTAGCTACCTATTTATCTTCCATCATTTGAAAGAAGATGGACTTTCTTTGAACTTTGACTACAAAAATGACAACCATTAGCTACATTAAATTTCATTAACAAGTTAGCATTCTACCAATAGCTAAAACAAATAACATTTATTTACATCTTGGGTGAAGTGTATTTTTTTATATCATAGAAAAGTAGCTATATGAACATAGTTGAAAATTCATTAAATTCTCTACATAGCTAAATGAAAATATTTAATGTAGAATTAAAATACCTACAAAGAAGCTGAAATGTATAGGCAGTTAGTAATTAAATAATTAGATTTCATGTTGCTACATTATGCAAAGATAAATTTCAATGTTCCATATCATAAAAGTTATTCAGTTAAAATCAAATAAAAAGAACATATTAATGTAGCGTAACTGTAATTATCAGATGCTTAACTTCACAGATTGTTGAATGAAAAAGTTTTAATGGTCATTTTCTAAGACATTTTTTCTATAGGTAAATAGGCTTTTTTTTCTTTCATGATTCGAATTATGGATCCATCCAATAAATCAGAGCTTTCCTTTACTATAAGTCAAATTAAACTTAAAATAGTTTATTGACTCACAGTTCGAAGTATTTGTAGACAAGCACATACGGTCCATAAGCCAAGGCGAGGCAGTTTGCCAAATGGTAATACGTCATTATTTAAAAAAACACTATTAATCTGAAAGAAGGCATCATTAAAACAAAATTACAATAATGAAGTTAAATCTCTTTTTAGTGATTCATCTTCACAGTTTGAATGAGTAATTTTTTTATTCCATCAGCAAACAATCCTGACTTCCATTTGTATTTTGTGCATTGAACTCAAGGAAGTTATAGTACTAAGGAAGCGATGTAACGGCTAAACCAACAACGTATAAGCGGAACCATCATGTTAACACCTTGTTGTTAGCAATTAGTCAAGTGAGCTTCCTTGTCTCTCTTCGCTTCAGTCAAAACAGCTTCCTTGGCGTCTTGTTGTTGTTCCGCTGTGTCGTGTGGTGACGTCACAGCACACATATGACGTCACCCTAGCAACAGACTGACAGTACAGGGAGCATTCGCACACGGCCAGTGACGTTTGAGAAGTGAGGGAGGGTGCACGCATCTAGCAAACGCTCCTCCAAACGCTTATTTAAGTCATTAACATTGCATCTGTTGCCTAAATATTCATCAATTAATCTTCTTACATCAGTTAAATGTCCATAGATGAGAAAATTATTGAGCAAAATGATCAGATACCTAAAGTATTTTGAAGAATAATGTGTAAGTTAACATCAGCTGTTGTGCTAACGAGAATCGTTACTCAACTTACTCAGTCAGGTCTGAGAGCGACGCACACACGTGTACTCTCCCTCGTTTCTAAATCTACACTAGAAGCTAACACAATTGTAACGGCTTTGAACGGCTTGGTTAGCCATCTGATTGAACTCAACTGACATTAGGTTGTAAGCAATCTTGAAGTATATTTTTCATTTATGGTCAGATTTTTTATAGACTAAGCAGATCTCACTTTTCTTCCCTTCATTCTCCTCTTCAATTCACAATTTGGATGGATGGAATCAGTCTTAAAAAGACAAAGATTTTAAAATTTTAAGATGTTAATGATCACAAATAAAAAGTTACTTGGAAAACACCTGAAAACTAATAACTACAGAGAGCTGCTAGCAATGTTTCACACACTTGGAACCAACACTGCTTGGTACAATTGTACTAGCTCTAAGCTCTAGTACATTATTTAAAATTTAAATCTGTTAACTCACTCTGAGAAAAATATGGAGTCATACTCTTGAATCATGGAGTATCACAAAATTATCAAAGTGTTATCTTAAGATGATCTAAGTATGAAGTTTCTACCTTGCTTAGTTTTTATACTAGATCAAAGTTTTCGGGAAAGAGCGATGGAATACCGGGCCACAATACCCCACCCCGGTTGACGCTATATACATTCACTATCAGAGTATCAAAGATATTTATGTAAGAATAACATTTTATACTAATAAAATGATGATCTACACGATGCAAATGTTCATTTATGATCAACTGACCATATATTTTTGCACGCGACACACCTCTCCCGAACGCATATCAGGACATACTGACCATGTGCACATGTCTAAAATTATTTACCACCCTCTCTCCTAAAACTCCAATAGCACCCACTTTTGAGTTTTGACCCCCATTACGTGATAGAGATTGATGAGACGATTCTGGTGGTATAAGCCTACCAGACTGCAGAATATGGAACAGTTTTCCAAGACTCTCTGCGAGAAATCTGAGCCCTATTTTAGAAATTTTATATCTCTGCGGGAGATCTTGAATTAATTCCCATGTAACAATTAATTTAGCTACGGGAGATTCTGAATCTGCTACTAAGAGTAACTGCCTCTCAAATTAAAATCACTGAGGGAGAAGCCGAGAAGAGTTTTAGTCTTTAACCAGTTTGTATTTGGTGCACTGAAATCCTCTGACTTTTTCAAAAATCTGAGAAATAGCTGCCAACATTTTTCATCAATTTGTCTAGTCCTCCAACATTTTTCCAGTTACTCCTCCAAAAATTAATGGTAATATAGGAATTAATTGCTAAATATCCTTCGACATTGCAGGAATTTTTAATTAGAGAAATTGAATATCTCCTGACATATCATTGGAATTTACCACCAAATACAATCAGGAGAAGAAAATGGTTTATTAAACTTAATTAATGAATGTTACTGCAGGAGAAATGGTTTATTAACACGTTGGCAGTCCATGACGTCTATAGACATCATCATCTTGAACAATTGATGCCACCTTCAATACATGTACTTTTGGTTTTTCCATGAAGATATGCTTATTTGCTACTGAAAGCTGAACAAAATGGTCACTGAGTGGACTGGGGCAGTGCAGTGGCTATGTAATGAGGTTTGATTTCAGATAGGTATCTAATGTTTTGACCGTTCAGTTTGTTTCAGAAGTAATTTAATAACAATTAAGTGTGACTACCTAGAAATATAAGTGCACGCTGCACACATCTGAAGACTGAAGTTATGTGAATAATGTCATGTCTGTGATGAATATATCATTTCAGGGAACTTCTACTTTCTAGCGCACGCCATCAATTCATCAAATAGTTAATATGATTTTGATTTTTGAGCATTCATGGCGCATGGCAGATATTACATTTTTTGCCAAAGATTCCAGTGTGGATTGTAGCACTAGCATAGGAGAAAATTGGATATTTCTTTCCATTTGTAATAGAAGATCTCAAAATAACAGTCACAAACTCGGATTATATATGATATTTGGACATGCTTTATTTTATTACCTGGCTGCGTGAGTCTGTGAGAAGATTTACCAAAATTGAAAGAATGTTCTTGCAGGACCAGTCTCCAAAAGAAGCATGAAGTTGTGAAGTTTATCTGGCGACTGTTGAGGCCTTGAAATTAGTCTCCTGAATTATCTGGCAACAATTTAATTAATTCCTATGTTTACAGTTTATTTGTTATTATTGGAGAGTATTTTGAGATTTATGGCCATTTTGGAGAGAAAATTGAAAATCTTTAGAGAAATTGCTCCAAAAATTGAATATCTGGAGACAAATTGTGCATGCTTGAAGCTTCCCAGTCTGCAGAATATGGAACATTTTTCTAAGACTCTCTGCGGGAGTTTTTGATTGAATTTTTAGAAATTGGAGATCTCTGCGGGAGATGTTGAATTAATTCCTATGTTACCATTAATTTAGCTGCGGGAGATTTTGAATTAATTCCTATGTTACCAACTTACCATTAATTTAGCTGCGGGAGATTCTGAATCTGCTACTGAGAGTCAGAGAGTAACTGTCAGTGTCTCTCAAATTAAAATCTCTGCGGGAGAAAAGACACATTCTGCAGGCAGCAGACTGGCATGCTTCGCAGTCTGGTTGCAGGAGATAGTTTATTAAAAATTAAAATTGAATCTTGATTAGTGATTACCATTTACCAGACTGCAGGAACTGGTAAACTGTTCTCCAAGAAATCCTGAATTTTTGCTTCTGTTCTCAGTAAAATACATGTAAATATAGGAGGAAATTAAGGATTGTTCGCACAGAAAATGTTAAAAATGTCCCATGTTCTGCAGACTGGCAGTTGATTAGTGATTAATGAATGTTCCTGTGGGAGAAAGTTTATTAAACTTGATTAATGAATCATGAATGTTCCTGTGGGACCAGTCTGCAGAATATGTGACTTGTGAGATATTTGGGATATTCTCTCCGAACAATTTTGAATTAATTCCTATATTTACATTAATTTTGCTACGAACACTTTTGAATTAATCCCTATATTTACATTAATTTTGCTACGAACAAAATAAGAGATCTCTACGAACACTTTACCAGTTTCTGCAGACTGGCTGTGGGAGAAAGTTTATTAAACTTGATTAATGAATCATGAATGTTCCTGTGAGTCGTGAAGAGGAATGGCTCATTAAACAGTTTAAACTTAATTAATGAATCATTGAATGTTCTTGTGAATTAGAATTTTTTATTTGCAGGAGAAAATTCAGTTACCTCTAGGCTCTCACAAATCACAATTAGCTCCTCCAGTCCACCACAAAGTTACTGGTAACCCAATCAATCACATTGATTATATGGATCATCCTCATCGACTTCGACGCTAAATGATTAAATCTGTAGATAATAAAACAGAATCGGACCGGTGAATCTGATAAACAGAAAAATAAAGTAACATTAATAGCATTAGAGCCTCTAAGCCTAATAGTTCATTATTAAGATAAGCCAATCATGATTTGGTAATATCCATAAATATTCAAGTTGAACGAAGTTATGAAATATGAACCAATATCTGATTGGGATTTAATAGATAGTCAAGTGTAGGAACCGGCACTAGGCTACACGTAATTAAAATTTAGGAGTGTTTACCTGGTGAATTAAGTATAAAATCCGGAACAGTAGGGTAAGGTCCGAATTACCGAACGATTCCACATTTTCGATCTTATGAGAACCATGAATAAAATAGTTAGTAACTATTTAATTCATGATGAGAACAAAGTAAGTATCATTAATAAACTAGTAAGTTATTTCAAAAATTAACCATGATACCTGCAAGTATCATTCATGCCAACTAAAACAAAAGTAGCCTATAATAATTAGTTTTTTTTTATTTTGCATGATCGATAATGTTGATTGGTTAGCCATAACGATTGTTGCGACCTGATTCAAATTAGAGAATTTATATCTACAACAAACTGCGAGTAGAGTGTAAAGGTCCCCTACAAGCAAGAGGTGAGTCAGAGCCAAAATATGTACGAGGCTAATATTTCTTATTTTACTGCAAACCCCATCAAATTTGATAGCAAATTTTTAATTTTCAGGGGCGTATCTACGATTCGGTCAAGGGGGGGGGGGCACTTTCCAAATTTTTTTTATGTGTCTGGAAAAAGTCTACAGATTAATCCTCAGACTTGAAGAAATGTCAGTTAGGCCTATTTGGTTATTTTTAAATTGCGAATTGGCAGAACTTAAAGCGATTCAAGTTGTATTATGTAAACGTCGTTTTGTTCATAAAGAATGGATTTTAACATACTATTAATATTAGCATTGATCTTCAAACTTAAAAATGTTTCTGAATTTGAGAAGAAATGGATCGTCCTGTACTCTGTAGCTTGCCAAACACGTTCTCCTTCAACAATACGCCAAAAATTCATGCTTCACTCCTAAATAAATGGAAGGGCGGCTCAATCCTACCGCCTGAAAAAGTTCACAAGAGTTCGTGGTCGTTTCAATAAGACTGCTTCTATAATCTATCCATAAGAAAAAGCAAATGAAAGTAAAACTTAGATGAATAGAAGCAGTGATTCAGGAGGCGAAGAGTTTCTTAGAAGAAACCCTTAGTTGTTGTCTCAGAAAAGCTCCACATAAGATTTCACCCACCAAATCTTCGTTGTGGAGGATCGTCAGATATGATCTTCGTGTCTGTTTTTATCATTACACTACATTTCAACCATTAAATGATGTGCACGAAGCACAGTGAAGTCAGATTTGTCAGTGGATTCTGCAGGAACCATCCAACGAGAGTTTCCTTTGCCTCCATCAAAAAATCATATCGAAAAAACAATGGAGTGTAGACTAATGAAAATCTTCAAAATACCAATGTAATAAATGATGGCAAGTTGCCATCATCCTTGACGATGATGGCAACTTGCCATCTGTTAATGGTGTTCAATATATCGGATTGCACCAGGACATTATTTGGCCCAGACTGCACCATTCTGCAACCCATTCTTCACTTTGGTGGATACAAGACGGAGCTACACCACATTGCACAAATAGAGCTCTTGAATTTCTCAATGAAAAGTTTCCAGGTCGATTCATTAGCAGAAGAGCGGAAAATTCCTGGCCAGCACACAATCAATATCTCAACCCGTTGGATTTTCACTTCTTGACTGCTACACAAACTCGAGTTTATATGAAAAAGAAGATTCCAATGAATCTCTTATACAATGTGTTCAAAGTTCTTCTGAAAGATATAACCAAGAGACCCCAAAGAAATTTTACAAGAATGTTGTGAAGATTTCTTCGTTCTGTCTTCAGGCTGGAGGAGGTCATTTGCAACAATTTTGGTAGGACCTCAGGAGATGTGCCTCATATAGGACAATAAATGTCTAATAATAATTTCTTTTCCATCAAAGTGATGGTGACAATTGATGCATTCAAAATTCAAGAATGTCGTCATCACTTTGAAGGAAAACAGAAGATTTTTAATATTATTAAACATTAATTCTCTTATATCATATGAGGAACATTTCCTGAGGTCCTACTAAAGTATTTGAAAATGATCCCCTCCGCAGCCTGAAGACAGAACGACGCACACTTCAGAACATTCTTCCATACTTTCTTGAGTCTTCTTGTTATATCTTTGAGCGAAGCTTTGGACACATTGTATAACAGACTCATTGGAATCTGTTTCTTTTATATAGCTCGAGTTTGTGAAGCAGTCCATATGTGAGTACAAAGGGTTGAGATCTGGACTGTGTGCTGAACCAAAATTTTTATTCTGTACTTCTGCTAATCATTCGACCTCGAAACTTTTCCTTGAAAAATCTAGAGCTGCATTTGTGCAATGTGGTCTTGCATCCACCAAAGTGAAGAAGTTGCAAGCTGGGCCAAATAATGTGCTGGAGCAATCCGAGTTTTGAGACACCATTGACCAATGACAAGTTGCATATTCGTCAAGGAATGCATGAACAGTTGAAACAATATCATTAATAATTGCAACGAAGACCATTACCAATTTTAGCATCATACATATTATATGATTTCCAGATATTTCGATGATTTTCATTCGTATTTTTTCGATGTGTTTATGATAAAAACGGAAACCAAGTTTATGTAAGAGGTTCCTCCACCACGTTGTTTTGGTGGGTGAAATCTTTTGAAAAGCTTTTCTGAGAGAGCAACTGAGGGTTTCTTCAAAGAAACTTTTCATCTCCTGAATTACTGTTTCTATTCCTTTTGGTTTGGTTTTCATTTGCTTTTTCTTGTGGATAGAAACTCTTTTTCAGGTGACAAAGTTTTGCAATTTTTTCTGTCCTTTCACTTATCTAGAAATGTAGCATGAATTCTCAGCGTACTGTTGAAGGAGAAGGTGTTTTGGAAAACTGCAGGACAATCCATTTCTTCTCAAATTCAGAAACTTTTTAAGGTTGAAGATCAATGCTAATATTAATAGGGTGATAAAAATCCATTCTTCTTGAACAAAATGGAGTAGCTATACATAATACGACTTGAAGCATTAAATAAATGATACAAATCGCAATTTAAAAATGACGCTTCTGATAGAACTCAGTGTTAAAGCATGTTTAAAACAATTAAAAAATAATTAAATAATTGATATTTCAGACCTCAAGGGGGGGGGGGAGTGTACAATCTTCTTTCTCAGCGTCAGATTAGTAATTCGCTCAATTGTTGCTCACAGAGTATTAGAAAACTTAAAAAGCAAATAATAAAAAATATACCGAACAGAACTATATGCGGTTTGCAGAATAATGATCGTAGACCTTAGTTCTATAATATCATGTAATAAACCAATTTTTTTCCCGGAGCCTGGAGAGGACCTTTAAAAAACAATGAAAATGAGAGAAAATATACGATCATACTCCAATCAAGAACAGTTCGGGACCCATATGGGATGCATCCCTTTGATGCAGTCATGCAGAATATATAATAATAGCCGGTCAATAACAAATTATTTGAATGTTTTCAAATGTGATAAATACATTATTTGTGTTAGTTATGACTTAAAACTGATAAGGGTTAAGTGTTAAATTATCGTTTTAAACTTTTAATTGTATAAAATCAGTCCTAATCCACAAATCACATTTAAAACCTGTCATTTCACCTATGGTTTACATTTCTTTCAATTCTCTTGTAAGAACGGTTTAATGAACATTATCTACTTGAGTAGGCACCATAAACGAAGAAAAGACAATCTTATCCAGCGCTTGAAAATGTAACTTCGATGTGATAATTAGGGTTGTGACTTTGCATATCTTGCATATTGGTGAAATAATGCATATGCATATATATGCAAATTAATATGCATAGACCACTGACCAGGGGTATAATTCCCTGACCACTGACCAAAATTAAATTTTCCTGACCACTGAACGGGGTATAATTCCCTGACTACTGACCAAAATTGGTAGAGTTTGGGGCCTTTATGTTCCGTTGAGAAATACTCTTTATTTACCTACTATTTATTTTTTTATTTTATTTTTTACAATTGTATGTGTAACTATTTTTTGTATATTTAATCACCTCATATTTTTCGAAAATATAGTTTTTTTTGCGGAACATGAAGAAAAGGAGACCAAATTTAAATTAAAAAATATTGTTTAATACATGTACCATAAGTTAAATTTCAGATCTTACAAGTTTGAACACGTTCTTAACTTCTCACCAATTAAACAATTAAAAATTATATATGATATAGGCCATTAGTAAATGGACGCTTCAAATACTTACAAATAATGTAAACAATAAGCAATATAGTAATGGAAAAATGTCAGTTTATTTAAAAATATTTGTCAGTTTCTTTAGAACTCGATAGGTATAGAGCAGGAGCCCAGGGGCTCAGCCTAGCTGAAAAAGTTACTGATTTTAAATAGTATTTCAATATTTCGCACCAATTGCTGACCTAGGATCTGTACGTCTGCCGGGTCTCACCTGGTGGGTGCGGTCATGGGCGGGGTTTTAATGGTAGTCAAAACTAAGCTAGATTAGCTGAAAAAGTTACCACTTGAAACTAATTGAAAAATGTCATGCATAACCCCATGCAACATTTATTAAGCCATCTGTGTAAACCATATTATTGAATAAATAATTATTTTTATCATGGAGATTTATGTTACTGATCTAAGAAAAATGATTACTGTATTTAATAATAAATAATAGACTAAATCTACATGGCGTCATCCTATATATGTTTTTGTATAAAAAACTACCTATAAATTGAAGTAAATCAAAGTGTTACTTTGAACTACACCCACAAATTCTATAGACAATTTAATATTTTAAAATGTATTCTAAAGAACTCTTCCTAGCCTATGTAGTATATACTAATAAGTTATTAGGTACTATTATTTTTTTGAATAAAACATACTTTTTAAATTTCAGAGAACCTAGTCATAATTTAACGAAGATCTTCTATATCATCTCTGAAATTAAAAAAGTTTATTTTATTAAAAATTAAATAATAACTGATTAGTACTTTAAACGAATTACTTTGATAACTCATTTAATAAAAATAATGAATTATGACACTGAACTGTGTATAGGTAGCCTATCTATAAATTTGTGCATACCTAGTAGTGAGCAATTAGTTTCAAGTGGTAACCTTTTCAGCTAATCTAGCTTAGTTTTGGCTACCATTAAAACCCCGCCCATGACCGCACCCACCAGGTGAGACACGGCAGACGTACAGATCCTAGGTCAGCAATTGGTGCGAAATATTGTGATACTATGTAAAATCAGTAACTTTTTCAGCTAGGCTGACCCCCCTGGGCTCACGGTCTAGAGCAGGAGCCCAGGGGGTCAGCCTAGCTGAAAAAGTTACCGATTTTAAATAGTATCACAGTGTCTGGCACCAATTGCCGACCTAGGATCTGTACGTCTGCCGGGTCTCACCTGGTGGGTGATTTATTCTCTCATAAATTATACAAATATTTTATTTTTATTTTAAATGTTAAAAGCGTGACATTTTCATTGCAACCGACCAACCAACAGACAAAGACACAAAATGTGAGGTATCGGAATGATAAAATATTCAATTTCACTTGGATCAAATATTATTTCATTTGCATCAACTAGAACTGCAAATGGTTTCTCAACATTTGTTCTATCTCTGTACAAAATTTTAGATGAGTCGATTCAACCGTTTTCTTTCAGCATTATTTTTAGTGACCGATACCAAAAACCAGTTTGCGCACTTATGTTTAACTTCTAATTTTAGGATATTAAAACCATTGTCTTAATAACTTTCAATGGTTTGGTAACATGGTTTAGTTGAAAAACGTTATTATAATAATATTAAAATGTCACTGAACAAAAATCAAACTGTTCCTACAAACTGTATTACGATTAATCGTTTCAAAAGATCTGGTGAATCGTGACGATGATTCAAGAAGATAATGCCTATTGCCGAATAGCTCAATAGTTTTCCCTTACAGCAATAGTTCTTTGCTCAAGAGCACCGTCCTGAACACCAGATTCGATTAATTCTTTTTCTATGTGTTTATCGAATTCTTTGAACGATCCTGTAATATAATGGATCAAGGTATTCAACTACATTTAAGTTTGTTTTAAATAAGGACCGACTACACGGCCATTGCCACTAAGTCACATCCGCACAGATAATTTCTCTCGTGAAATTCCGACGTCAAAGTTTAAAATAGGATGTTGGCTCTTCGGTGCATATGTACGAACGCTCTGATTAATCATTTTGCCATCCAAATGAAAAGTGGTCTCATCGCCAATTACAATATCGTCCACAAACTGGACATTTCTTTGCAAATAACATTGAGCAAAATTCAGCAGCAAAGGAAGATCGGTATCGAGGAGTTTGTTTCGCTCGTGCATCTTGTAAGGATTTCACTTCAAATTCCAAGTTACAATTTTGTTTAATGTACATTTAGTAGCATCTAACCACTTTTTACAGCAGTGATTTGCAAATTTTCTGTAAGTGCTACTTAACAATTCGAACTATGAAATAAGTATTATACTGAAAGTGCGCAAACAGGTTTTTAGTATCGGTCACTAAAAATACTGCTTAAAGAAAACTGTTGATTTGATTCGTCTGAAATTTTCTACAGAGATGGAAAAAATGTTGAGGAACAAAATGTGGTTCACGAAATTTTTGTAAATTTATTAGTTTTCGAATTACAGCCATCGGAATTTGGGTATCGTTTTTTTTGGAGGGACACCCTGTATAGGTGTTGTACGACTAAATATAGCCGATGGCAATGCAGAGTGGGGTGATTCGTGTGCGTTGAACTGTGGGTGGATGACATTACACCCACTGAGTATATATAGGTATGGAGGCATCATGTCTTGCAAGGAAAAGTGATGCCAAAAAGTGGCGCCATGGGCGTGTCTTCCCCCAATGCACCCCTGCCACTTGGTTCAATGGGGTCGTATGCCCCTCCTCCAATGCTCAGTGCTAATCGAGTAACAGTCGAGGGAGGTTATGCTGTTCTGTACTGTTTGTAGCTATCACAATTTTGATAACAAATTATTTACCAATTGTGAAATCTCACGCAATTGGTGAGATTTATGGAAACATTATTTTTTATAGTTGGGTTCTCATTCAATTTTATCATATTTATATCAAAAGTTAAATTAAATAGATTAAACTATCATAATTGTTTCAATCACAACTCATTTTTAACACTACTTTCTGGTTTAGAGGATAATGCTAATGTATAAGGCTTGCATGCTTCATTTACTATCTCTTCTCATTTTCCTCTTACAGTTTTTGCTAGGTAGGAATTTAGGTTTCATTAACTTAACATCAACTCTTCATTTTCCTCTTCCATCTGTCAGTTCCATTTTTCGCAACCACATTCTTTTTAATTAAGTAACTGCTTTTCTTCATGCCTGAGCTTGGCCAACGAATCGTGGTAGATAAATTTGTTCACGGAGCCACTTTCCTTTCTGACTGACTCTTCGAGTCCCTTGTATCTAACTTCCTTTTGATGTTAGCGATATAGTTTTCGGTTCTGAAACAGACTTTAATTCTTTGAGTCATAAGATTTGAGAATAAAAAAGTACCAAGTTGCATAGGTGGTTTTTATCATTATATATTATTAAACTCAATAGTACTGAATGTAAATGAAAATAATATGATGCATTATAAGGTGGGAGATATTTAATCACACCATGCAACTTATGTTCATGAATGATATTTTTATGGTGGTTTACGTATTTTCCCACCATGTAACATATGTAACAAAAAAGGTAAGTTAAACCCTTTTCATATATCGCTTGTTTGCAGCAACAACGTCATAAGTACAAAAACATGTATTTTAGAGTTATCCATATAGATTTATTAATCATAAAATGCTGATTATTTTGGTAAAAAATCATCATTGAAACTTTAAAATATACCGCTAGAGAGGCTAAATGTCCTAACGATATACTATTAAATGTACGTACATTACAAGTACTAATACGCCTCTCATGAAAAAAGCTTTTTTGAAGTTATGACACTGTTCTCGCAAACAAGCGATATATTGATTGCATCTGTACATAAAATACTTTTATTTTTCATTTACTTCTGTTGTAGTAATTAATACATATATTTTCTCCATGCTTATCAGATGTCAACAAGAGTTATAAGTATATTTAAATTTTACATTCAATCTAATAAAATGATTAAGTCGTGACGTCACACTAAGTTTCTGGATATACGTGTATTGTATAGGGCATTGCTTCTTTTTTCTTAGAATGTAATTTAATCTCAAACTTTCGTGCAATAAATTAGTCGAAAATAGTCAGTACATTGTCTTTCTTTTTGAGAAGTATATGCTTTGACCCATGGATAAATTCTTATATTTTTCATGGTTTAATAGTATTTTTTTGTTGTTAATTTATTATGATTTGAGCATAGATTCTACACTTTTTTATCATAGAAATTATCTGTATTCGTAAGTAACTGTTGAATCTTTAAAAAATAGGGTTTCGAGAAGTGCATGAGGTAGAGCGAGTCTAACACGCACATCATCTCCTTTCCGTGCATTCTGTTAAACTGATGTGAGTGGGAGGGGCGCCATTGGTTTAGACCACAGTATAAAAAATATACATAGTGATGACAATAGCGTGATAAGTAGTGACAATTTTCCTTTTATAGTGTTGCTGTGATGACGTCACGTACACTAAACGTCTCGATTGTCACTACATATTCTATATACTGGGGTTAAGACACGCCCATGGCGCCACTTTTTGGCATCACTTTTGCCTGCGCTATGCTACCTCCATCTTTATATACACTCAGTGATTACACCTGATTTACAGATGACAAGGCTGTGTGGGCGTAGGTGCGGATGTGTTTAATGTAGGTACTGTTATTTGAGTGTTCTTAGGTCTTCCTTGGACATAACAACAGCTGTTCCGAGTGAAAGCGCATTTTGCTTGAGCAAATGAGAGTCGTAGTGGGCATTAGTATCTTCTCACTTAGTACCCTAAGACATAGTCACACCTACATCGTAGGTAAAGATGGGAAAATAAAAAGGGTCAAAATTCTGATAAGACGGGAAGTAGTTAATCAAAGCAACGAGAAATGGAGAATAAAAATCTTCCCTTTTCTTTTTTTCAGCTGGTAAAGGTGCAAACGCTAGCATTACCCTAAAATCAAATGATGGCATAGGCACCCAAAGGATGCCACTCCTATTACATATTAGAGGTATCCAAAAGGGAATACCTAAAATATGCTCCTGGTGTGTATTTCAAATTGAACTATTTAACGTTAATGAAGAATTAAGGAATATTAAAATAAACAGAAATTGTTAGTATTAATTTTATAGGTATAATTTGAACTATTTAATGAAAATGATATTGTGAGAAATTAGGTAACTTTTATTCTAGTGTTAATGAAAATAAATTTGAACATGGCATGACATTTTGATTGGGCGGTACTCAGAGAGACATATAAGAGAAAGGAATCGTCACTATTGGAAAATCGAATGAACAATTGAAATTCTGCCTTGAGCAGCTTGGAAAGAGTCAAAATAGGGATTGTCATGATTCTGAATTGATTGCTGAAAGCATATGTTTTGCACTAAAACCACTTCTTAGCAAAATAACGGCAACGATTACCTTAGAAACTTGTTGCACTCATTTTTGGTGAAAATTGATAGTGTTGGGTGTATGTAAAATTGTAAATTAAATTCTAACATCATAAGAGTCCTTCTGCATGGTTAAGAAGAGTGTATGGTTGATGCTTGAGCTATAGTGCACCGACATGATCAGCACGTTCGCTTCTTCCGCCCGCAGCTAAAAATAGAACAGGATATGAGTAAAGTGTCGCGAATAAAATGTACACATATCAGATATAATAGAACACCTAGCAATTTAATAATCACAACATATATTTAATAATTAACAAATCTAAGTGTCAGAATCGTTGTCACATGGATCCACGGTGATTTAACTTTTTCGAAATGTTGAAAAGAGGAAATTAATGAGTTCACTTTTGCTATGTCATAAGTGTTTGACGTCCGTTGGTTGTTGGCACACTGGATGTGGTCTTAATCTTCTGAAGAAGAACACATTGATCTTCTGAGAATGAGTGCCGAGATACAGCACGTAGCTCAGGCACCTGCTAGCAATTTCTTGTGAAGTCTGACTTTGTTCCCATTTCTTCATGTAGATAAGCCTCTGCCATCAACTACTAGACTGAAGTAGCCATGGTCAGTGAGGTCGAGCGGATCGGTCAATTCCTTCAAGCTAGTTTCGGAAAAGCCTGCATTTCATTGTTCATCATTGTTTCTAAGACAAGGAAATGGAGTCAGTTGACACACACTCAGTCCTCTCTCGGCAAGTCTTGAAAGTTTTTTCAAACCTCTGATCAAACACTGCAACTATTGGCGCTGTTTCTGGCTCCCAACTTCCCAATCACTTGCCTTTTCCATGAAGTTTCTCATTTCACCAAGCTCCTCCTCGCTGAAGACCTTTTGCATGATATACTGAGAGAGTTGCATATATCAGGAGGTGAGCTCGGATAGTTTTTTCAAAACATTCTCGATTCAGTCAGGATGTGGTTGGCCGTTGTACTTCCTGGAACCCGTTCACTCTAATGAGAGAAAAGAGAAAAATAAAATAAATATTCACAATTACAGAATTCATTCAATATGTGCAGATTCTTATGATGCCCAATTCTTACTTTAATATTGCTCGATTGTGTGCCCACGCAGGGATGTCTAAAAATACAATTTTAATACCAAAACTTAGCTGTAAAATCAGTTGATTATACCAACTGATTAAATCTATTTAAATATACATTTAGACCCACCAAACACATAGTACTATCATCACCATGGAATGCAGAGTAGATTTCCCTGCTTTATAATATCCACAGCCTTAAACCAGATGAGAAAATCTGAGGTCACGAGAGGCAAATTTTCCATTGGAGAGCCACATGCACTCTTTGAGAAGTGGTGAAAGTGATTTTGAGGTAATTTGGGTCACCTTCGATGACCAGGAAGAAATCGACCTGCGTGATGTTCTTGACATCATCTGCACGGAATATTTGCATCCATCCATTCTAGTTGAATCGCTAGAACTAGGGTTCTTAGGGTGTGATCACCAACCCTGCTTCCCACAGCATGTCTCCCGGAGAGATGATTGGCTGTTCCTGTGTCAAGGAGCAGGACAGCTCAGCTATAGAATACCTAAGGAAAGAAGATGTTATAATTAATAACTTTCAATTACATTTTGTTGCTAAAATCTTTACACACAATACTCTATAGATATAGCATATGTCAGTTGCACTGAATTATGCTTACTGCTCTGTTTAACATCGTAACACCCCCCAATCTAAACTGGATGATTTGAGAAGAGATGAGTGGACTGGTTGCACAGAATGCACAACTGCATGCACAGGGTTCAGTGCGTCTTCTTTTCTTCAGTGCTGATTCATTATCAGCTTGTGCTGCACCTAAAATAAATGAAATACGAATTGTTTCAGAAATTTGTATCCATGAAATAACACCAGTAACTATTTTAAAAATGTTGTTCATTTCAGAACGTCTTCATTCTCTTCCTAGTAAAACAGGTCGTACTTACGAAATGGCGTCAGGGATCACGTTGACACTGTATGTGATATCTCAGTCTTGCGACATTTATGACTCCATCTTTTGTTCCAACATTGTAACATTCCTAGCAGCTTCTCTTAAGGAGGTGCCTGTGCGAGCTTCTGAGCTAGCGTCTCCAGCTCTTAACAGATAAAGCAATTGAGTGGAGGTGCAGGAATATCGTCTACTTTCATAAAGTCAGACTGCAAGAAACAGACGTATTTTTAAGCACGATATCGCAAATTATAAAAATATTGAAATGTATAAACAAGTGGGAATATATTTTCATACGTTTCTAGTTAACCTTCTTTTCTGAATGGGACATTTTAAGGGGTGGTAAACCTTTGGACAAACTCTCTTATTGATAAATCGATAAAGGGACATTAATAATAGAATAAAATGTTATTTTTTAAATACCTATTTAAAAAAAATTATTTAGTTGGCAAAGGCAGCGCCTCTTAACAGAAACTGTCTATAATTAATTATAATGTTAATGTTAGTTTTTTCGAGAAAAAGAAATAAATGTAGAAAAAGTTCCACGCTGTAGACAGGATTCGAACCTGTGCGGGCAGAGCCCAATGGATTTCTAGTCCATCTCCTTAACCACTCGGACACCACAGCTTATCGAAATTGATTAAAAATAAATTATATACTCAAATTTTAAATCTAATTTAAAAATTTACAAATAAAATTTTATATGATATTAAAGTAATTATTCTGATAAAATTGTAATTATAAGCCAACAAGTCATTGTTTTATTAACTCTTTATGCCTTGGATTAATTGGAGCATGTAAACACGAAAAAAATATGTTATTCTTGTAGTACAACTATAGGTAGAGAAAGCATATTTAACAGTAAAAAATATATTATAAAGTAACATTCACAATTTTGCTTAACTATTGTAAGCGTACGTACACCAAGCATGTGCTCTAATAAAAAAACATATGTGCTCTAAGAACGAGTTCATCCGGTCATTTAAAAAAAAAGATCGCGCAAAATGTACGTCGCCTAGGAGTTATATGAGCTTTGGTTCCGAAGCATACTACTCAGAAAACACTGTATAGACTGCAAAACGTATCTGGCGCTGTTTCACAGCCCGGTATACTTTGCAAGCAGTGAGAACGCGGCAGTAACGCCGCGTTCTCACCGCCTAATATATTTTGGATTTTAAGAAGCAGTAGCAAAGCAGTAGCACCGCGGAGGTGGCACCGCCAGTATAGTATGGGCCTAAGGAACCGTCAACAAGACTATTCTTATTTATAAAATTTGGTAAATGTACCTTCAGTTTTCATTTTTCCAATATGTTCGTCTCTCCATTGCCTTTCAAAAGTGTTTGTTCAAATGGCACGGCCTACAAATTGAAAATTTTTTCTTGAATAGTTGAAAAATAAAGTTCATATTTTTTTCAATAGTTGATCGGTATTATAGATACATATTACATTCAAATAATATTTTATTTTCATTTAAATTTCAATTGTAAAAATCATAATAGTTATTCTACAACTGCCATAGTTTCCTAAAATAATTTGAACTTATTTTTTTTTTCATTCAACGCTATAATATAGGATTTATATACTCAAGGGTCAACTTTATAAGAGTTTACCGAATTATAATATCATTCATTAATATGATTTTATAGTATTATTTCAAAATGTTATTGTATATTTTGAGAAAACTATAAATAAATTTCAACTAAACAATAGGAATAATATTATGAGTTGAATTAATGTATTAATCCAAATTGAGGCCTGAAAAAATTTCATAGTTACCCTTCTAAATGTTGAAAGTTTGCAGATAGCTACAACGATATATTCCATTTTTTTTACGCATGACTTTAATAATAATGTGGGTTTAATTTAAGTTGAATCGAAAATACTTTTAATGATAACCGTACCTTATTTAAGAATTATTTTATGACTCCAAGTTTAATTCATCACGAATTATGTAGGTGACAGGTTTTTGTTATTACGCAATCTGTAAAAAGCTTTCAGTGACTGAGAGTCAGTTTCCAAAAGTTTCTGCCCCAACCATCGCTTCTCGGCCTTTTGGCTAAGATCAAAGTGTAGTATCTGTTCTTATCAGCTTAATATCTGATACGGAGCCCACGCGGCTCCAACGATATTAATCTGATTTTTGGATCATGGTAAGTGTTAGAAGCTTGCTTCAGCTTTGCCGCGGATCGACCCGGTATTGCACTACCTCCGGGACCGGTCCACGAAATTAACATTAAACTGGAGATATCTTGGGCGAAATATATAAAACTTTGACTGTGTGTGAGACGTAATTCAAATTAAAGATACTGCAAAGTAAACAGGACAACAATGTTTAAAAATGTACGCGTTCAATATTAGTAGAAATTGTAAAAGTCCAATTTTATTAATAAACTTAGGTAAATGAAGCTTGAAAATAATTTGATTAATGATAAAATTGTCTCCATAAATACTGAAAAATGAGATAATTGAGGAATGCTCATAAAACTTTGTAGGGAAATATTTGTAAAATGTAAATAATAGTTCTAGTAAATTTATAAAATTCAAGAATGACAACTTTTACATTTTAATATCATGAATATTATATTCTTTTCCTCATTTTCTAGTGATTGTTTATTGAATGATGCCGTAAATTAAATAATAGTGAATACGAAATAACTTTTATTAAATTAGTCTTCATATTTACCTTTTTTATATTAATTAAATTTACTGTGATATGCAGTACGTAATTGTAATTCAGTAGCAGAATAGAAGCCGTGAAAATATAAAAGTCTCCCATCAAACTTAAATTTATCAACTAGAATTTATTTCTTAATTATTATTCATTATGCATGTGACTTATACAAATTTATTATTGATAAATATAAATTAAAAGATTTTAAAAATACTCAAAATACAATAGAAGTATACCTAATGTGAAAAAATAATTAAATTAATCAGAATGAAAATTCTATCCAGTTTCTTGTAACCAGATATCCCTCACTTCCGTGCCTTACACACGTCATTTCTAAAGTCTTTTATCTACTTTGAGAAAGTAAAATGTATTTTTGAAGCGTTGGAAATTCCATGCGCATAATTCCAATAAATTACTTGGTAAAGATGCACTGCAAGGCTCATAGACTATAACAGGTTAAATGAATAGAAATAGTACGAAATGTTACTAAGCTGCGTCTACAAATGCTTTAGATGAAAACCTATTCTTTAGATTAAAACCTATGTTACAAATAATTGACATTTTATATTTATTATTGCAATATTATATTTATTCTTATTTTAGCTACAGCAATTAAAGCTGATAAAAATGTTAACCAGTGCCCCTAATCAACGGACAACGGAGTGAATAGCAATTAGTTTTTCGTTCCTTTTGCAGCGGAATAACCATTTCATTAGAATATTCTTGTACCATTTAATAGATTATTAAATTTTGAACAATTCTAGGTTGACTCACGCACGAGTTTAATCTACCGTTTAAGAGATATTCAAGAAGAAAGACAGAAATTGTTCCTTCCATTGCTAATTGTCGTATTGAATAGCAGTTAGTTTTTTGCAGAGCTGGACGTTCCGCACGAATGTTCGCGAACCTTTAATCGCGAACCGGTTCGGACTGGAAAATGGGTTCGGACATTCGGATTCGGAACCTCTTTAAAAACGGTTCGGACTTCAGTGTTCGGAACGTCTTTTTCTCAAGTCCGAACCTCCGTACCCGGGGAAAACTGACCTGTTCATTTAATTATTTTCGTTCTGAACATGTACCGTACCTCTCGGCTACTATTATATACCAAGGTTTCTGCTTAACACTGATGCGAAGAACATGCGACTTTCCCCGCTCTTCTTCCATTACGTTATTCATCCTTTCTTGAATAGCGGTAAGTTTTATAATAATCTTAACAAGTTAATTCATTAATAACGGTTTGTGTTCCCTCAAATCTCAATTGAAATTGATTGAAATATGTAGAACTATAGGTAAGGTTATGAATAAAGTAAACGTATATATTAGGTAACATTACATAACACCCTACCCTAGTACCTTAGACGTTGGCTAACCAGTCCTCATGGAAAAATAATAATAACTTAAATTCAAGACCGATTTTAAAGCTGTCTTTTCAATCGTTTAATTTTTCGCATAAATACATACGATTAGACAAAAACGAAGGTGATATATTCATATTATGAGCATATATTCATATCTATAATGATATTAGGAATATATCAGAGATCTTTCCAGGCATTAGATGCAAGAGTGTTTTTCACTACATATATAAGGGTGAATATTTCACTATAATCAGTTAACTGTAACTCTTATAGCAGCTTAGCGAGATCAAATATGTGAGAGAATAATTGCGCACACCAAGCTTCGTACAATAACATCTTATAAATAAAATTTGTTTCTTGTCTTAGCTTGTTACTTTTATTTTGAATGATGATTTTTTCTTTTGCTTTTACTAATGTATGAAATACTAAATATCAAATGAAGGTTTTTAAAAGAAAAAATATTGAAATGACTCAAATGAGCTAACTTTTGACGGCTAAGTAGGTAGGCTGAACAGATAATTTAAGATCGAGTATTCGGCTATTCGCTTTACGATTAAATTGATTATAATTAGGGTTGTGACAATATTCTTTTTGATATATGCTTTTATGCTTTAAGCTTGTTAAATATGCTTTTATGCTTTTTATGTATGCTTTTTATGCCTTAAAATATTCTTTTTATGCTTAAAATATACATTTTATGCTCAAAATATGCTTTTTATGCGTTCAGGTTAGCTTTATATGCTCAATGATATGCGTTCAGGTTAGCTTTATATGTTCTAATTTCTTGAAATAAGGCTAATTGTATTTGAGAGTTTTCATCGATGGTATATTTATATAGAAGGCAGGGTAGGAAACAATGTCAAATTGAGAGAGTTTTAGACAATAACTTGTACAATAAAGAAAGCATTTATTACATTTGATGATCATAGCTGTTTTTAAATTCTCGAAAGTAATTCTACGTCTGTTATCTGCTATAATTTGTAGTCTTAAC
>CANNZV010000300.1:328971-587238 GCA_947561585.1 Caprella mutica | reverse complement strand
CCCCCGGTCAAGAGCCCCCCCCGTTCATAAGCCCCCCCCCCCGGTCATGAGCCCCCCTAGGTCATAAGCCCCCCCGGTCAAGAGCCCCCCCGGTCATTAGCCCCCCCGGTCACGAGCCCCCCTGTTTTTAAATCCTTATTTACCTATATTATCTAATCCTTATTGACACTTTTGTAGTTCATTATTGATTAGACATAAAATATATGTATATCGGGGGGCGTGCCGCCCCCCGAACCCCCCTGCCAGGTCATTAAACAATCATGAAGTGTGCAGTACAACAATCTAGCGGATACAACAAACTACATTAGCAACTCTCAGTTATTTCTATCTAAGTAGTTCTTCATTTGTTTAACTAGGTATATAAGGATTAAAAAAACGTGGAGGGGGGGGCTCGTGACCGGGGGGGCTCTTGACCGGGAGGGGGCTCTTGACCGTACCCCCCGTTTACAATGGGGACGTGTCATTAGTCCGACAGTTACATCTTTCTGTGTTATTTCTAGTTATATTTTTTGATTAAAATAAGAAATATTACATAAATATACATTATAGATACCTATAGCAATTTAAATAATACAATATTTACCTTTATTTTTTTTTACTTTGGTATATATTTTACTTTATTTCAAATATTAGCTAATTTGTATGATGCATTTCCTCATTCGATTTAATGGAGTTTGTTGTATTCGCTAGTTTGTTGTACTGCACACTTCATGATTTTTAAATGACCTGGCGGGGGGGGGGGGGGGGGGGTTAGGGGGTTAGCACATGACACATCCCTTCCCCCGATAAACATATATTTTGAAATTCAATCAGAAATAAACTGCAAAAGTGTAGTACTAATGGAGGATCGCACCAATGAATAGTAACCGTTTACAACATGTAAAGCGTAACACAAAATGGCAGCTCCTATCGTGTACTCCTTATTGGAATTATTACTATTAATTATCGCCTTACAGGTTCCAATGATTCAATATGGTAATTTTCTCACCTAGTCTTTTAAACTTAAAAATTCTTGAATCATTCATTCAAACAATAAAAATTAGTTTGTATTTCATTTGCAGTCACTTGGACTATTTGATTAACTAAAAGCATATTTTGAGAATATTCTTTATTTCAAAAAATATGCTTTATTGCTAAAAAGCATAAAGAATAATTCTTTAAGCCAAAAGAATATTGTCACAACCCTACTAATTACTATTAGAAATAAAATAAGATATGAAAGCGAGGGAATATTAGTTATTAGTAGGGCTGTGACTGTAAGGCCTTACAAGATATGCTCTATAAGCTCCAAAAATAATGCTGTAAAATCATTTCAGATTATGCTATATAAGCTTCAGAAGCTCAATAAGAAGATGCATAAGCTTTTATTAATAGATATGCCTTCAAATATACAATAGTATATAGTACAATATTTTCTTTTGATTGAAGAAAACAAGCAATAACCAAGGGGAACCATATTATTATTTAACTAAATAGGTATCTTTTACTAGGTATTTCAGGGAATATAAAATGAACTGATTTTGTAGTAAAGATACTTTCTTTCTTCAAAAAAAACTAAACAACAGCTCAGAAAGCTTTACTCTCTAGTACTTTAACTACTGGGAATAGTAATATTGATAGGTAGCGACAATTGAGTTGTTTGTGACGTGACGTAAGCAAGGGAACAAATTTAAAGGGAAAACTAGGGGTTTAGCAGGTTAAATAATTCATTAAATATATATTTATTTATTATATTATACCAATTAATAAATCGTGTTTTTATAAATTTACCTTCTGCAATTGTTTTAAATATGATTTTAGAGTGTTGATGTAAAGATGTCAGGCACACAACATACCTCGATTGTACAATATTTCAATTCTATTAGAATAGAATTCGCTATGTCAAAGTTTCAAACTTACTGCAATTACGAATCTGAAAGTAAGATTTGCAGAAAAAAAACTAGGCGATGGTTTATGTTTGACATAACGTGTATTTATTATTTAGTGTAGAAAAGTATGAAAAATACTACATCGTATTAGAGAAGAGATATAGAAGTATTAGAAGAACTAAGTGAGTTAACACGAAAGAAAGATGCTTCTAATCTAAGGATTAGATAATACTTTGCACTGGATTCCGCGTGCATCTTACTAATTACCAATCAGTTGAATCTGTGTTCTCTATATATTCGTTTTTTTATGAGCCGTTGAAGATGTTTACTGTTTACTAAAGCCTCAACGAAAGGATATTATGCATTAAAATTAGATAAGCGCTTTGATAAAGCATATTCTCGAAACATTTTGCTTAAGCCCTAACAAAAAGCATATGCTCGAAACATTTTGCTTAAGCTCTAATAAAAAGCATATGCTCGAAACATTTTGCTTAAGCTCTAATAAAAAGCATATGCTCGAAACATTTTGCTTAAAGCTCTAACAAAAAGCATATGCTCAAATGATTTTGCTTAAAGCTCTAACAAAAAGCATATGCTCAAATGATTTTGCTTAAAGCTCTAATAAAAAGCATATGCTCAAATGATTTTGCTTAAAGCTCTAATAAAAAGCATATGCTCAAATGATTTTGCTTAAAGCCCTAACAAAAAGCATATGCTCGAAACATTTTGCTTAAGCTCTAATAAAAAGCATATGCTCGAAACATTTTGCTTAAGCTCTAATAAAAAGCATATGCTCGAAACATTTTGCTTAAAGCTCTAACAAAAAGCATATGCTCAAATGATTTTGCTTAAAGCTCTAACAAAAAGCATATGCTCAAATGATTTTGCTTAAAGCTCTAATAAAAAGCATATGCTCAAATGATTTTGCTTAAAGCTCTAATAAAAAGCATATGCTCAAATGATTTTGCTTAAAGCTCTAATAAAAAGCATATGCTCAAATGATTTTGCTTAAAGCTCTAATAAAAAGCATATGCTCAAATGATTTTGCTTAAAGCTCTAATAAAAAGCATATGCTCAAATGATTTTGCTTAAAGCTCTAATAAAAAGCATATGCTCAAATGATTTTGCTTAAAGCTCTAACAAAAAGCATATGCTCAAATGATTTTGCTTAAAGCTCTAATAAAAAGCATATGCTCAAATGATTTTGCTTAAAGCCCTAATAAAAAGCATATGCTCAAATGATTTTGCTTAAAGCTCTAATAAAAAGCATATGCTCAAATGATTTTGCTTAAAGCTCTAATAAAAAGCATATGCTCAAATGATTTTGCTTAAAGCTCTAATAAAAAGCATATGCTCAAATGATTTTGCTTAAAGCTCTAATAAAAAGCATATGCTCAAATGATTTTGCTTAAAGCTCTAATAAAAAGCATATGCTCAAATGATTTTGCTTAAAGCTCTAATAAAAAGCATATGCTCAAATGATTTTGCTTAAAGCTCTAATGAAAAGCATATGCTCAAATGATTTTGCTTAAAGCTCTAATAAAAAGCATATGCTCAAATGATTTTGCTTAAAGCTCTAATAAAAAGCATATGCTCAAATGATTTTGCTTAAAGCTCTAATAAAAAGCATATGCTCAATTGATTTTGCTTAAAGCTCTAATAAAAAGCATATGCTCAAATGATTTTGCTTAAAGCTCTAACAAAAAGCATATGCTCAAATGATTTTGCTTAAAGCCCTAATAAAAAGCATATGCTCAAATGATTTTGCTTAAAGCTCTAATAAAAAGCATATGCTCAAATGATTTTGCTTAAAGCTCTAACAAAAAGCATATGCTCAAATAATTTTGCTTAAAGCCCTAATAAAAAGCATATGCTCAAATGATTTTGCTTGAAGCCCTAATAAAAGCAATATGCTCAAATGATTTTGCTCACAGCTCTAATAAAAAGCATATGCTCAAATGATTTTGCTTAAAGCTCTAATAAAAAGCATATGCTCAAATGATTTTGCTTAAAGCTCTAATAAAAAGCATATGCTCAAATGATTTTGCTTAAAGCCCTAATATAAAAAATCTTTAAAAGCATATAGAATTAAAAATAAGCTATCAAATTTTATAGGGTTTGTAGTAAAATGATAAGAAACATTAGCCTCGTTGATTTAAGCAATAGAAAAATTTGCTCGGAGGGGACCTTTAGATTTGTAATTGATATGACAGATGTTGTACGCAACAATATCTAGACTGTATATCAAAGTGCACTGAATAACTTCTAGAAGACAATAAATAGATCGATTATTTCAGGGCAATTACTGGAATCCGATAGACATCCATTATCATTCTTGAATTTAATTTTTGATCTTCATATTTGATTGTTTTGATGTAAGTTGTGCAGATGATCTACGGGAGATGAAACAATATTACTCATTCCCCGCCGCAGGGCATGGCCGTCTATACACATATTTTCCGCGGTACACGGAAAACTGCCAGGCGGAAAACTGCTAGGCGGAAGACTGCCAGGCGGAAAACTGCCGAAGCGGAAAACTGCCAGGCGGAAAGCTGCCAGTCATTTACTGGCAATTTGATGACTTTAGTCAATAATAACATTTTAATTTATAAAAATGTTGTTCGCCCAACGTTAAGAGTTAAGGAACATTCATTTTTACTTAGTATACAAAACAAAAATAATAGTTAAATGTAGACAATTTATTAGAAAAATATGTAAATATATAAATATTAAAGATATAAATGAAATATTATATAGAAATTAAAAACTAAAATCTTTCTTAGAAAAGGTTTAAAATACTAAGAGAAGAAACAAATAAATATTAGTATTAGGGACAGAGTACAATTTCTTGGTTTACATAACGCATCTTTAAATTATCAGTTCATAACGTGCTAACTGTCTAATTTTTTTTATAATTTGAGAATTGAACAAGCTTGTACTCATTATAAAACAGCTTCGATATATGTTTGTGAAATATTCAGAATTTGCAACACAACATCTATGATTATTAAACTTCTATTACCTACCAATAGTACCTAAATCTCTGACAATTTCACTCGATCGAATTGGATTGTACATTAATTAATAATACTTGTTACACATAAAGGAATATTGTAAAAAAGAAGGAGTTGTGCTATTGACATAGGTAGCTTTGGTGAAATATAATTTTCATTTGGATATTAAGTAATCCAATATCTATATTGTTATTACTGTAAAAATGAATTTCCCCTTAACCCCTTAACGAAGGACTGACGCCGTTTTTTTAATTAAAATGTTCTTTAAATGTGTTTATAACTAAATAATAAAAGTAAAAAAATACAGAAATTCCCATTAAGTGACTGGCAGTTTTCCGCCTGGCAGTTTTCCGCATGGCAGTTTTCCGCTTCGGCAGTTTTCCGCCTGGCAGTTTTCCGCTTGGCAGTTTCCGCCTAGCAGTTTTCCGCATGGCAGTTTTCCGCTTCGGCAGTTTTCCGCCTGGCAGTTTTCCGCTTGGCAGTTTTCCGCCAGGCAGTTTTCCGGACACCATTTTCCGCACAATAGAAAAACTCAAGTAAGGGACCCTAACCGATTTTTAAAAATATTATTCCCTTACTGTCTGCAGAAACTGGTAAATTGATCGTATAATTGAGAGATCCCATATGGCATATTCTGTTTGTAGCAAGATTAATTTAAATATAGGGATTAATTCAGAAGTGTTCGTAGCAAAATTAATGTAGGAATTAATTGTAAAATGTTTGGACTTTGGAGAGAATATCTCCCATAGGATGATATCATGATAGGCCTGGTCCAGTCCTTAGTCCTGTCTGTCTGTCATTTTTTCATTTTGAGGCAGTCTGCAGAATATGGGATATTTTTAATATTTTCTGTGCGAACAATCATTAATTTTCTCCTATATTTACATGTATTTTACTGCGAACAGAGGCCAAAGGCAAAATGGAAGATTTCTTGGAGAACACCAGTCTGCAGAATATGGGACATTTTTCCAAGACTCTCTGCGGGAGTTTTTGATTGAATTTTTAGAAATTGGGGATCTCTGCGGGAGATCTTGAATTAATTCCTATGTTACCATTAATTTTTATTTAGCTGCGGGAGATTTTGAATTAATTCCTATGTTACCATTAATTTAGATGCGGGAGATACGATTCTGTATTTGCTACTGAGAGTCAGAGAGTAACAGTCTCTAAAATTAAAATCTCTGCGGGAGAAGAGACACATTCTGCAGACTGGGGAGAACATTTTACCAGTTCCTGCCGGGCTGCAGGGCCGGGTTGTTTCAAAGTATCGTATGGACAAAGTCGCCAGCATATTGGCCAAGTAAAATAGTATGTCTCATAAACTCACCATTTGGCATTTGTCTCTCCAGCTCTCTCCAAAATTCAACAAATTCTCTCCAAAATGATCAAATTTTCATAAATTCTCTCCAAAATATCATTGTAGCCCAAGTAATAAAGCATGTCCAAACTCGCCATTTTAATGGCGAGTTTGTGACAGTTATTTTGAGCCCTTCAATTGCAAATGGCGAGTTTTATCTATTTTTCTCCTATGCTACAATGTTATTTTGGAGAGAATTTAAGGAAATTGGATCATTTTGGAGAGAATTTTTTGAATTTTGGAGAGAGCTGGAGAGACAAATGGTGAGTTTATGAGACATACTATTTTACTTGGATTGTAGCATAGGAGAAAAATAGATAAAACTCGCCATTTGCAATTGAAGGGCTCAAAATAACTGTCACAAACTCGCCATTAAAATGGCGAGTTTGGACATCAGGACATGCTTTATTACTTGGCATATTGGCGACTTTTGAGGAGTGAAAAACATGTGAATAACATATTTTGACTTTTGAGGGGTGAAAAACATGTAAATAAGTAAAATAACAAGTAAATCACCCATAAAACACCATGTTTTAAAGTGTGGACAAAGTTGCCAATATACTGGCGACTTTTGAGAGGTTAAATAAGTTGAAAAACATGTAAATAAGGAGTAAATCACTCCCAAAATATTCTCAAGAGATGCACATGCATCAGACAAGAAGCATAAGGATGTTTCCAAGTGTAAAATTTTCACTAGGAAGTCAAATTTCTCCTTTAAAGTACCTTAAATGTGGCGACCTGGATCCATTTTCTCACTAAACTGGCGACTTTCCTGCCACACTTTGAAACATGGATAAAACAGTCTCAAGAGATGCACATGCATCAGACATGAAGCATGAGGATATTTTTATTATTTTCAAGTGTAAAATATTCACTAGGAAGTCAAATTTCTTCTTTTAAGTATCTTAAATGTGGCAACCTGGATCCGTTTTCTCACTAAACTGGCAACTTTCCTGCCACACTTCGAAACATGGGCAGACTGGATTGATAGGGTTTGACCACGCACGACCCAGTCTGTATTTGGAGCACAAAATTCCACTGACTTTTTGAAAAAGCTCAAAAAATCAACCATAAATTTCCAGTAATTTGGCTGATCCACCAACATTTTATCCATTTTTCCACCGAAAATTAATGGTAACATAGGAATAAATAGCTAAAAATCCACCGACTTTGCCAGAATATTATTTTCAAGAGGAAAAAATTCCACTGACATGTCAGTGGAATTTACCACGAAATACAGACTGGCGCACGTCGCACGACCACGGCTGACCAATATATAAAAGACGCACAACCACACTGCACACATGACCAATGCATGACATACCTATTCGAGAATTACGAATAGGTATGTCATCTTATTTTATCTAAAATACTTATTTACCTGCTTACAATTATTTCTATTTCGTATATTTACATGTAGCTATTTGGTATGGCAATATAGGGTCAAGCAGGTAAATTGCGGTACACTTACAAACTTCGTCCTCTAACAACTTGTTCGGTTCTTCCCAGACTGTAGTCTGTATTTCATGGTTTTTTTCTCCATCAAAAATAATATTCTGGCAAAGTTAGTGGATTTTTAGCTATTTATTTCTATGTTAATATGTTACCATTAATTTCTGGTGGATAAATTTGTAAAATGCCTTTCTGCAGGAACTGGTAAACTGTTCTCCAAGAAATCCTCTATCTTTGCTTCTGTTCTCAGTAAAATACATGTAAATATAGAAGGAAATTAAGGATTGTTCGCACAAAAAATGTTAAAAATGTCCCATGTTCTGCATACTGGGTAAAATGTTGGTGGATCATCCAAATTACTGGAAATTTATGGTTGATTTTTTCAGCTTTTTCAAAAAGTCAGTGAAATTTTTTGCACCAAAAACAGACTGGTCTTTGGCGACATGGATGCGCTTTGCAGATGGCAAATTGTGCTTAATTGGCAATGGCATAGTTATATAATAATGATAAGACCTTGTGTAATTTTCAGTTTGATTGCTTCAATATAATACGATCCTTGTTAATTGTTGTAATATTCTTATCAAAATGGAGGATTATTCTCAGAAGATAAACACGAAAAACTTATTCGTTCAAGTTCAGGTGAGAATTATTTTTATTAGCTAGGTGAACTTGGTTTTAATCTGTTAAAATATACAATTATAAACATTCAATTGAATTAAATCCTCTAATGATGTAATCCATTTTTCAGGCCGTGGACTCAATGGTTTCGAAATTAGTGACGCAAGGAGATGAAGCCAATATTTCTAAGGTAATTTTGTGATTAACTAATATTATAATTTGTGATTTGCCTCTTAATTTATTAGCAGTAGCTACTTAATTAGATTATTTAGATAAACTTGAGACTTTTTTTATGTGTTAAGCTCATTTAAAGATTATTTTTCATTTACAAAAGAAACTATGTGGAATATATCAGAAAACTTTTGAACTTAATGAAAACTTTATATAAAACTGACTTTCTTGTCAAAATTGATATATTAATATTAACTATGTTGTATAATATGTAACTATTGTTCTGTATATCGTAATTATTCTTCTATATTATGTAACTATGTTGCATCCAGGGGCTCTATCCTAAAGCTGTCTGTGGTGAATGGAAGAGAAGGGGATGGTGGTGGCATCTGTTGGGCCCCAAACGGTTGTACTTTGGATTAGCTATGTATTTTCTTTTTTCCATTTTACCATGTTTATCATATTTTAGAAGATATCCCTAGGGTTATGCTCTTCTTGTGTTGAGTAGCCTGTAGGTATCCATGATACCTACAGGTATCATGGATACCAATTAAAATAACAATTAGCTATTGGATCTTTCCTATTTAAGGCATACTACCCCAAAAAATTATGTCATATTTTTGTTAAAAGATTCCGAACATCATAGCAGTGTTCTGTTGAAACCAATAGTTTGTGAGCGATGATGGTTTGAAGTTATTTATTCTCCCTCTATTACTAATGACAGGCAAAGGTTGAAATTTTCTTATCAGTTTGAAGAATCTTCCTAGGAAGCTATCTGCTAGTTTGTTGCACTGCAAACTTCAATTAGGGGGGTTTCGTATACCTATTTTATTAGTGAAATAATACATGAAAAATATCATTGAAACAGGAATGTTCCGATATATCTATAAAGAGGAGGCATTCCGCCACAGAACCCCCCTGTCACACTATTATACAATTAGGTACCTATGATGTCTGCAGCAGTGCAACAAAGTAGCAGATACAAAAAATTACATCACAGCTTCATATGAAAAATCTATAACGTCTGAATTGTAAAATTGGGGGTTACCCCGAGTGATTCTTAATTGTTTCTTTCTTTAGTTATTTTTCCTGTTATTTAAATATTTCTAATATTTCCAACAATCAGATCATTTCACTTAGCTACAAGGTAGTGCGGTTATTTTTTACTTCTGATTGGTCATACTTGGGTTAAGATTCTTCCTTTGAAAAATAATCAATTTGATTAATGTAGCTACTGTTTAAGTTACTCATCAATAATAATCATTCAAGTGCTTCACTAAACAGATTGTAATATATGAATAAATTAAATGAATTGGCTAATGAGGTTTTTAACCAATTCATTTAAATTCACACAGAGTACTGAGGTGGCTACACTCTTCCATTCAGTGAAAAATGGAGATTCATCTGAATGCAGTTGTGCTTTAACTGGTCTGCAGCTCCTAGCCAAAGATAACGTCTTACCCGTAGCCAAACTCCTCTCCAATTTATTGGCCGATATTGTCACCGCTAAAAGTCCCGCACCAATCGTCAACTCCATCAGTTCCCTCATGATTCTCATCTGCGCTACTAGAGATGAGGAGAAGCCTGAAATTGAATTGAAGAATCGGTTCACGGGTCCTCCAGATGGACCCATTAGTCCCTATGTCACTCTAATAAGGAAGAAACCTGATATTGCTGATCTAGTGCTAGAGGAGTGTGGGTACTTGCTCAGCCATCCTGATGATAGGTAACTAATGATTATCAATGTAATAGATAGCTAATAATTATTGATGTACCTTATCATAATAACACTTTAATTTTTGTAGCTATGATTAATTCATGCATTGTTAACTTGTAGAATATAATGGTAGCAAATATTACTATGTATATTGTATATACATCTTGGAAATAAATTATTTTTAAGTTCACTAATAATTTATATTAAATGATGTATAGCTACATAACCTATAGCATCACTTTCTAACCTCATATCTCCCCCTCTAGTGTGAAAGGTATCAGCGTGTCTATGGTCACTCCCCTGGTGATCTACTCATGCTGTCTGAGTGACACAAGTTGCAGTAGTGTTGTCACGCCCCTTGTAAACCTCTTGGTGCAGACAGCAATTCATAACAGTAGTCAGCGATCACAGATACTCGACCTGCTGGTCACAACTGCTAAGCTGACTAGAGTGAGTGAATACTCAGGCTTTACCGGCTATATTAAATGATGCTATAATATAATTCTTATAAATGCTTTTAAGGAAAATCATTTCTTTTTAGAAAACTAGTTTCAAAATCTGAATTCACCAATAAAATTGAATTCTAAAAATATTAATGCCAATTATAATCTAGCTAATTCTTATTGTTGTTTTTAAGGAAAATTAATTCTTTTTTGAAAACTAATTTCAAAATCTGGATTCACAAAGCAGATTGAAAGAATCCATTATTAAATATTTGTGTAATGGTATAAAATAGAAGAATCCTATTATAAAAATATTTATATACTTCAGGAAACAATCTACATATTGAACTAAGGCTGGACCTGCATTGTTTGTTTATAGAATTCAAATTGGAAATCAGAACCAAAAGTGTACAATCTTTTTCTTCAGCGTCATATTTGTGTTTTGTACAATGGTTGTACAGAGAGTATGAAAACCTTTAAAAGCATACTGAACCTATTTTTATGTGGTTTGCAGATTAATGATCCTATAGCTACCTAGTTCTGTAATATTATGTAATAAACTTTTATTCTCTCTGAATCTGGAGAAGACCCTTTAGAGCTTCTGACTTCACATCTGAACCACTCTACCTCATTTTTCTCCTTTCAGTGTTCAAGTAAGGACGAGACTGAGAAGAAGTTAGTGCTGCTGAATGGTATAGCAACTCTCTCTCTTCGTACTGACAACTCTAGTCTGCAGAGGGCTCTGTTACCTGCCTTGATATGTGCTGTAGTGCCTGCTAATGTGAGTACAGTGTGCTCTGTTACCTGCCTTGATATGTGCTATAGTGCCTGCTACTGTGAGTACAGTGTGCTCTGTTACCTGTCTTGATACGTGCTGTAGTGCCTGCTAATGTGAGTACAGTGTGCTCTGTTACCTGTCTTGATACGTGCTATAGTGCCTGCTACTGTGAGTACAGTGTGCTCTGTTACCTGTCTTGATACGTGCTATAGTGCCTGCTACTGTGAGTACAGTGTGCTGTCTTACCTGCATTAACTGAATGTGATATTGTACTACTACAGTAAGATGCACCACTCTAAGAAATCTGTTTCAAAAAGCGCCATCTGGATTTGAAAGCGGGAACTAAAGCAACAACAACATTTGGAGTTGATCAAAACATAGAAAGCTACATTGTTCAGACAGAAGTTATATGGTATTAATGGATTAACACCAAATGTTGTTGTTGCTTTAGTTCCCGTTTTTTAATCCAGATGGCGCTTTTTAAAACAGAAATTTCTGAGATTAGTGTATCTAACCGTAGTTTGTATATATAATATCTTTGATGTAACAGTACGGGAATATGTAACTCACTCTTTTTACCATATTTCAGGTTCACAATGTGTCAGTACGTTGTATCATCCTCCACATCACAAAACTGGTGCAGAGAGTTGAGTGTTGTGACGTCAGTCTCACTGCCCTGGCTCTTACTCTACCTAAAGCTAATGCCTCTCAGTTAGCCATACTCACCAAATTGAGTGAGTAGTTACTCCCTGTTAGCCTTACTCACCAAACTGAGTGAGTAGTTACTCCCTGTTAGTCTTAAATGTGTCAAAATGTTAAGTGAAGTAAGGTAGGGTAAGTTCTTAATTATCGGTCAGTTCCACATTTTCGGACACGTGTAATAAAAAAAATATATGATGATTATTTTTTAACTGTTATTTTAATTGGTATCCATGATACCTGAAGGTATCAAATAATTATTATATTTTTTTCTTACGTGTCCGAAAATGTGGAACTGACCGATAATTAAGAACTTACCCTACCTTACTTCACTGAACAGTTTGTCTCTTATCAAAACCTACCCTAACTACAACTAATTTGTATGTCATGTTTCCCTCAGGTTTCCGCCTTTCAAGTCACAGTTCCAGCAATGCAATCATAGGAGGTCTGGTGCTGCCCTCAGTCATTCAGATCCTTTCAAAGAACTGGAAGGTGATGCCTGAAGTGACTGACACAGCTCAGGCCTTGCTAGCCCTCATGCAGAGGAAAGAGGCCTCTAGTAGTCAGGATATTGACCTCAAAGGTGCGTGACCTTTAGTAATAAGGATATTGACCTCTAAGGTGCGTGACCTTTAGTAATAAGGATATTGACCTCTAAGGTGCGTGACCTCTAGTAGTCAGGATATTGACCTCTAAGGTGCGTGACCTCTAGTAGTCAGGATATTGACCTCAAAGGTATACGTGACCTCTAGTAGTAAGGATATTGACCTCAAAGGTATACGTGACCTCTACTAGCAAGATATTGACCTCAAAGGTGCGTGTTACCTCTAGTCGAGACATACCTCCAAAATATTAATATTGATCATTTATATTAGTGGGATGTTCCTTTATCATTCTTTTTATAATGAATGGATATATATAGTTTTCTTTATTCGTTAGTTTGTTGTACTGCACACTTCTTGCTGGTTTAATTACCTGACATGTGGGTTCGGGAGCTATCAGGGGGGTCCCAATTCACATGAATCAGTTGGTATTGAAGTAATAAATGCGAAATATCCCCTAAAGAGGTGACATTTTCTCTCGTATATACTAGCTAGCTATTGGTTATTTGTCTTTGAGTCCTAATATAACCCTAAATTTTAACCTAATGATATATTTCTAACTTATCTTATATTATTCCAGGCAACAGTTACTGGAGTGACATCAGTGGCATTTTCCCCTGTTTGAGGTGTTACGTGTCCTTGGTGTCCACCTCTCAGCACCTGTGCAACTCTCCCCCAGAGGTGGTCACCTCTTGGCTCACCCAGTGCCCCACCTCTCTCAGTGAGGTGCAGAGGTGTCTCGTCACCTCCCTCTTCCTCCACACCTCTTCTACAGCAGAGACTGTCATTGAAGCCGCTAGAGTGAGTGCCATTTAGCTGTAGGGTAACTTACGAGTTATCGGACTGTTGCATATTTCCGATCGTATAAGGAAAGGGTATAATAATTTTTATTTAACTTTTATTCTAATTAGTATCCTTTGCATCATGGAAACCAATAAAAGATAATAAGAATAATTAGTTATATTCATGTAGCTACATATCTTTTTCTCTCCATGATCAAAATGTGGAACCGTCCTATAACTTGTAACTTACCCCATCACTTTTGGAGTTGATATTTTATTTATTGATTTAAATATACAAATAATATCCTGATGGTAAATTATGTATCCAAATTAGGTTTCAAATTAAATATTGTAATTCATTGAACTACGCCTCCATTATAACCTGCGATTTCTACTTTAAATACTTATTTACTGACAGTAATTGTATATTAGTGCTACGTTTTGTTATTATTACAAAACTAATTGCCTAATTTATATACAATGAAGTTTATGCAGAACTTTGTTACCATAAAGATAAAATAGTGTAAAGTATATAATATATATATATCTAACATTATGAAAAAGTGTCCTTAGTCACAGCTGATAAAGGCTCTACCTACCAGTCAGCTCTCCTAAATGTTAGATATATCCTTTACTCTTTGCTTAGTTTATTCACTTTTTAGGTTCTAGAGCGTGAGGTGGTAAAGAGGCGTGTAGATCCCCTAGAGTTGCTAGCTTTGCTCCTCTACAAACTGTCGCACAACCGACAACCAGTGGTGAAACTAACCATCTTCCACCTGCTGCCCTCACTAGCAACCAGCAAGGTGAGTGTTACTATGTACAGGGTGAGCTCTTCATTTCACAGATTTATTTTATTTTAACTAATTTACTCCATTTTAGTTTTAAATGGAACAACTTAGATATGTCTTTATAATGTCTGGACAAATTAGATCATTTAATCGATTCAAAATTTACTTTTAGTGATCTATTAATGTGTTGTTACTGATATTAATTTCAAGAAAATATACCCACTTCTCATCTCTCCTGGGTTGACTTTGCTTATCTATACTTGTTTGAATATTTAATTAACTATATTGCTATTCTTTTTATAATAAATTCTTAAGATCTATGTTTTCAAAATCACTTTGTCACATCCCTAAAAATTTACCATTCCTTTTCTCTCTTTTTAAAAGCATATTGTCACAGCCTCTATTCCTTTTTTCAGCTCTGTGTGTCTCGTATCCTGAAGATAATTCACTCCTTCTGGAGCACCAAACCCCTGCAACCATTGCTGCTGAGAGTCACTTATGACATGTGGAAGGTGGAGCCAAGAGTGTACCCCCACCTCCTGAAGCTGATAGAGATGACCAAAGGTAACCACTCACCTTTTGAAGCTGATAGATTTTTACTAAATATACTTAGCTACTGTTGATAGTGTCTATTCTTTTTCGTTCTTATCATTTCTGAAATATTACCCAGGTTCTCATGACGGTGACACAGCCATTGCAGCTGCCTTTATCATTTCTGAAGTCTGTGAACTGAAGTGAGTTGATTGATATTTGGTACATAGCTACTAAAGGTACACACTCTCAGTTCCTCAGTGTTAGTAGACTTGTATTAGGTAGCTAGTAAACATAAATATACAAATTGAGCTAAGCGAAATAGCTCCTTTTTATCTCTTTGAGCTGGAAGACAGTCCCTCATTTAGCCTTAGAAGTAGCAGTGTGTCTGAGAAGGGTGATGTCTTGGCTAGTAGTCTCATACTGGTGGCATAATATACAATCATTTCCACTTTCGTAAAACGAAAGTTTTCTTTCGCAAGGCGAAAGTTTTCTTTCGTAAAGCGAAAGTTTATTTTCGTAAAACGAATATTTCCTTTCGATAAACCAAATTTATTTGTAGATTGACGAATTAATATTTTCGTTTCTGAGAAGCTATATAAGGAGGTGCTTCTCCTGTAGCTCTTCAGATTCATGCCTAGTTTCAAGTACACCATAAAAAATTAATTAGTGTAGACTTGGTGGGAGGAGGTGGTTCGGGACTGTCTTCCAGCTCAAAGAGATAAAAAGGAGCTATTTCGCTTAGCTCAATTTGTATTTTATCTCTTCTTCGCTGGAAGACAGTCCCTCATTTAGCCTTACCATACCCCAGTGCCTGTAAAGGTTTTCATTGGAGGTGGCAAGTATACACTTCATAGAGACTAGTTGAGCCAAGAGTGTTTGAATAAACATATGTGAACTGTTGAGTTTGCTGAGATAAAAAGGATATTAATCATTCGAGGTTTCCCATGAACATTTATTGAACCTTTCCAAAGAAATTAATGAAATCTTTAACACATATATGAATATTTCATATAACAAGAAATTAGTAGCGAGAAATTCATAACATAGTATCACATGAACAGAAGTTTATATAATGTGTCTACCAGCAACTACGTTTCCATTCGTAGAGGTAACCTTAGTTTCCACTAGGTATTTATTTATAAATACATTCATCGATGTCCAAAATCCTATATCAACAATGGATTTGGTTTGAACACCTCTTGCGAAGGCTAAAGAAAATCCAACTTTCCTTAGTTCATGAGCTGATCCTTTCCCCGATTTATCCAGGACACTTATAGCCTTAGCCAACCAATAGGATAGACGTCCACTTTTTAGTGGCTTTCCAGATATTGGGTGAACAAATAAGAAATTGTCGTTATTTTTATTATTTGAGTTCTCCATGTATTTTCTTAACGCATTCCACGGACAGAGTGGATGAGGACCGCCAATTCTTGGAAAGCGGATAGGTGGAGGAACTCTGTCTAAGGTTTGGTTTTTGAAAAGGAATTGAGGTTTAGTTGTCATTTCAACTGAATTGTTAATCAAATGAACACTGTTTCTCTCAATTGCTGCCAATTCTGAAACTCTGTTTCCTGAAGCTAAGGCTATGAGAAACAAGGCTTTTAGAAATAAATCATGAGCTGAAGTCTTTGGCGAACAGAATCTTTGAGATTGAAGAGATTCCAATGCATGATTTATAGACCACTTAGGATATTTCTTGATTTGTGGAGGAGCATATAGAAACTGTGATTTTGCTAAAAGCTTGCATTCTTTATCCGAGAAATTTATTTTAAAGGCAGTTTCAAGCGGTAATGATAATGAGTGTCTGTAGCTCAAAATAGTTCTTGGTTGTAATTTCTTCGTATGTTGAAGATGATGCAAAAATGACAAGACATGTTTCTTTGTAAGAAAAGTAACTTCCGGTGGAAGCCATTCCTTGAAAGCCTTCCAAGCAGATTGAGCTTGCCTGTGTGATGACGGCCTGTAAGCAGCTACCAGAGCGTCTGCCACGCTCCTCTCGTGAGTGAGTCTGTAAATGTGTTTCAGAAATTGAACGCGGTCCATCGTTCGTAGGCGGAAGAGGCGTTTCTGATAACGCAACCTTGAACTGTTTGCTCTAGTTGGCTTAGAATGTGGAGATGACCTTTGCACCGTTGTAGAAGAGCTGGGAACCATGGTGCACTGGGTAACCACGGGGCTACTAGTACTCCGTGATTCCTGTAGGTCAACAGCTTGGGAAGTATCTTTGGTATAAACTTCTTCGGGGGGAATAGGTAAATTTGTTCCCACTGATTCCAGTCTACTGATAATACTTCTGTTGCGTAAGCCCTTGGGTGAGGCTGTGGTGATACGAATACAGGAAGTTGATTGTTGAGAGGGGTAGCCATTAGGTCCACTTGAAATGGCCCTCTCCACTCTACTATCTTCCTGAATATGTGTTTGGGTAGTGACCACTCTGTTGCAATTGAGTGATTCCTGCTGAGAGCATCTGCTATTGAATTCATGGCTGACGGAATTCGATGAGCAGTTATGGTTACGTTCTGTTTTTCTATTAGATTCGCCAATTGTTGTATCTTGGCAAGCAGCTGAGGAGTTTTTGCCCTTAATTTGTTTATTGTAGCTTTTGCTACCTCGTTGTCTATCATTAATGTTATGTGAACACCACTCACTTTCAATGCTCGTATTGCCATCTCTACAGCCATGACTTCTAGTAGATTTATGTGTAGGCCTATTTCCTGCATGGACTAAATCCCTTGACAATACTGGTGTTTGTCTGTATGCGCTCCCCAGCCCGATAAGGACGCATCTGTCCACATAGTCAAGTTTTGATTCTGCTGTAAGAATCTCGTCGGGTGAGGAAATATTTCTGAACTGGTCCAACATTGTATTTGTTTGCGTAGAGTTCGAGGTAGCAGGATCTTCTGATCTCTGCATGATACTGGGGCTAGACTCCCAGGTTTGTTCAAAGCTGCAATTGTTGGTCTGAGGTTCTTGTGGATCTGACCGAGGAAGGCTAATTTGCCCAAGAACTTCTCCCAACGTCTTCTTGTGATGAAAGGAGATTTCAGAAACTTTTTTGCTTCTTCGTTGATGCTGTTCTTGAGATCGACTGTTACATCCCAGTGTCCCGACTGTGTTAACCATCTTATCCCCAGCCATGTGAGATCCATTGACGGTGTTGTCTGAGACTTCTCGTAATTTATCAGAAACCCTAGTTTGGACATCAATTGGCAGATCTTGTGAATGTTGTTTAAAACATCTTGATGACTGCAGCCCCAAGTAATCCAGTCGTCTAGGTAAGCAACTACCTGAACACCTTCCTGGTGTAAGAGGGATAACGGCCATCGCATGATTTTCGTGAATACTTGAGGAGCAACGTTTAGTCCAAAAGGCATTGCTCTGAAAAAGTACAGCTTCAAATTGTGACTGAACGCAAGGAATTTCTGAAGCGAGTTTCTTATGGGAATGTGAAAATATGCATCTTTCAGATCCAGGGAGGCTGTCCAAGCTGGAATCGTCATTACCGATGCCAACGTCGCATGATTCGTCATTTTGAAAGGTTGATTCTGAATGTACTTGTTTAGTGAAGACAGGTCTATAATTATTCTCTTTCCGCCATTGTTCTTTTGAACACTGAAAATTTTTGCCAGGAAACACGGTTGAAAAGGCACCTCTATGATGGCTCCTTTCAGAAGGAGCGCTTGAACTTCGTTGTCGAGATCTTGGTGATCTCTGATTGGAATCGGAAAGTTGAGAAGTGGTGGGGATTTTATCCAACTCCAATGTAGACCTCTTTTTATTATCGTTCTTATGCTCTTTGGTGCTCCTTTCCATTCTTGCTGATGGTGTAACAATCGTGCTCCTGGATATTCTTCAGTGTCTATAACCTGATCCTCTCCCTTTAGCTGTATGTGGCAGTTGGTTGCCTTTGATCTGGGAAAAACACGATCATCCATTCGAGAGTTGGATGATCCTCTGCCTCTACCACCCATACTACGTGATCTGGACTGAACTCTGTCGTGATAGCTCGAACCTTGTGAGAACTGCCTTTTCGAATTTGCAAAATCCTTCATTGATTTATGGGATCCTGGTGGGGCAGATAATGGCCGTCTTCTATGTTGATCCCTCTTTGAGGTTGCTTTAGAATCTATTTTGGATTCTCTGACCGAGGGGAGTAAGATGGTCGAATAAACCCGTTTTGTTGGATCCGGTTTTTTAGGAGCTATAGCTTCCGCTTGTGCATACATAGGTAAAGTTTTGAGGATTTCTGATGCCTCTTTAGCTACCTTGAGCGGAAAGATTTGAGGAACAAATATGTCTGAAGGCAATAATTTTTGTCGAATCACTCCTTCTCCAATCCGTTTGCTCATGTTCATTCTCAAATTAAGTCTTGCTTTGACTGCATTATTGGTTGCCACTTTTATATCGGGCAACAAGCGGGATTTTATCAACTCAATAAAATGATGAAGTTGGCCCAAGTCATGCAACACCTGTTGTGCATTTTCCATGCGAACCCAATCTGTTGCATTTTTAAGGAGTGCACCTATTGAGTCAATCATATGATGTAACTCTAGCTGTTTCTTTAATTCAGAACGAGTCTTCGTGTCATTGTCCACAAAGTGCTTTTCTGGAATGTCCAGTGCACTCTGGATATCTTCCACGCCTTGTAACTTTTGCGAACATGGATCTGCAGATAGATATGAGGATACCTTTCCTTTAGTGCTGATCTGGAAGGTAGGATGATTTTTCGGGGGACTCATGTTAGGCACTCTAGTATATGTAACATCCATTTCCTTAATAATTCTGTCGGCTTCAGCAAGAAGACTTTCCTCTCCTATTAGATCTGATGTAAACGGTAAGCATCTCTTCCCATCTCTAGTAACTGGAGTTGCTAAACTGGCTGCCTTTTCAGTTTGTTTATGTAACAGAAGGGTCCTGAGGATAGTAAAGTGACTGGCCTCTGAGATGGGTTTCTTTTCCTTATTTCGTGGTTTTTTAGTACAATCTATTATGAGGTCGTGATGATTTCGAATTTGTGCATCTGCTCTGAATCTGAAGCTTTTGTCTTCTTCTTCAACCGGCAACACATAGCTGACACTATTCCCTCTGTAATCAATGATTGCTCTATCATTGTCGTAGTAATGCATCCTTGCCGATTGAGGTAGATATAGAATTGTTTCTAGTGATACTTCTTCCGGCACGAAATACTCTAGTTTTTCCTCAGGATCTGAAGAAGGAAAGTTCGAGGGAATAGAGTTATTGTTATCTAATTCCATTGTATTAATAGAATCTTGTATAACTGTATTGGTCGTTTCAGTTGGCTGTTGGTGAAATAAAATGAGGTCCGAAACATCATTTGTATTTACCACTTGATTATTGTTTGAATCTTCTACAATGATAGTAGATTCAGTAATCACAGTTTGATTTTGAGCAGTTGAATTAATTTGTTCTCCATCTGAGGCAGAGTTACAGACCTCGTGACGGGGAGATATAATATTACCCCGACCTGAACTTGACGCCGCCTCTGATGAATCAGATAAATGCCGAGCATCTTGTGTCTGAGGATCCTGCAGATTTTCATGTCGGTGCATTCTTTGCTCGTAGGACGAAACACTGTTAGCAACCATACTCAACATTTCTTTGATTTGGTCTAAGTTGGATGAACCCTCAGAAAATTGCTCTTGGATTTTACGTCTGCGTTTAGCTCCTGAGTTTCGGTTGGAATGTGCAGACCTCATACTCATAGCTTCTGATGAAGATGAAGAAAGAGGCGTACGGGAGCGCCTTCTCCTTCTGATGGCTCTAGATGACGAAGCGAAATTTCTCGTCGGAGATCTGCTTCGAAATTTTCTTGGTTTATTACTATTCACACCTCTGTTTGAGCTGGACATATGTCTTGATGCAGTTGATTCCACCTGTATCGAGGACTGAAAAGAACAATATATGAGAATTGTGTTCCATAATATGTTATCAGCTTTAAAGAGAAAAGAGTATTTATTACAAAAGTATATATCATTATACATACTATGCATCATTCTACTCTAGGTAATTATACTATAAGATTACTTAAGTATGTTACCTGCTGATTGTTTCGTTCTGGTGACGAAGACACTGCTCTACTGACTGTTTTGCCAACAGCAGGGACAACCATCAGAAATTTGTCTCTCATCTCATTTGATATAAAGTCATGACCCGTTGGTCTTGGTTTAGATCGAGATCGTGCAGTGTGAATCTTCGAAAAGAATGATCTTAGGCTTTTAGCTGCATGAGCAGTCTTACTTTTAGCCTGCATCATCCAAGATGAACAAATTTCGCATGATTCGGGATCATAGCGCAAATCCTTTCGTGTTCCTGAGTCACCTTGGACAAAGCATTTGCCATGAGAAATACAAGGGTGAGGCACTTGCATATTGTTGCAGTCATTACAGTTGATGTTTGAATTCATAGTGAATCACTTTAAAACTGATAAGTCTGTGGAGAGAAGATATTGAGAACGATGCTCTGCAATCCTAATTGCCCCCCCCCCTCCTTTCTTCCCCAATATGAGGAAGAGGGGTGGGAGGGGAGTAGAGGTAGTAGAATACATATAGTAAATATATGCCGAAGTAAGAAGAGGGACTTACACACCAGCCACGTCTTGCCACTGTGACTGGTGGCATGAATCTGAAGAGCTACAGGAGAAGCACCTCCTTATATAGCTTCTCAGAAACGAAAATATTAATTCGTCAATCTACAAATAAATTTGGTTTATCGAAAGGAAATATTCGTTTTACGAAAATAAACTTTCGCTTTACGAAAGAAAACTTTCGCCTTGCGAAAGAAAACTTTCGTTTTACGAAAGTGGAAATGATTGTATATTATGCCACCAGTATGAGACTACTAGCCAAGACATCACCCTTCTCAGACACACTGCTACTTCTAAGGCTAAATGAGGGACTGTCTTCCAGCGAAGAAGAGATAAAAAATCTATTTTGAAGCTATTGTAGATATCTGTTATATACAGTAGTTATATAACTGTGTATTTCGGAGGTTTCTGTCATTTTATTTTTTATCAAAATGAATTGCCCGAAAAATTCTCTTCACATGGGTTTTGAACCTACTATACTAACAGTATTTCTCTATTAGTTTAATGTATTATCTCGCTATTTGTTTTCTTTAGGCCTTCTCAGCATGGTGAGGAATTGCTTCCCATTCTCTCCTCCATCCTCAATGATAACGGCAGTAAAGCGGCAGTTCTTTACTCAAGTCAGGGTCACAAAGACGCCAAGGTCTCTGCCATGATCAGCTCAGCTGTGAGTAAATGCGTACTTTTAACACGTTCGATAGGTTTCATTGTCTGTCTGTTTCACTTACGACATAATGATTATTATTTATTTTTTATTGTAGCTAATCGTTCTTTTGTGACCGGAGACGTGAAACCGACCGATAATTCATAACTTTCCTATTCTGAAGCAGAAAATTTGGTCCATTTCCTGTGTTTACAAACTGGCCTGTGACGGAATAATGCGTCATGTTTAATTTATTTTCACTGTGGTAAATTAAGTAAGAAGAAGACGCCACATCATATGTCTGGCAGTTTCTTGTTTTCGGCTTTTCTTCAGTTATGTTACGTACATGATGGAGATTTGCGCACCGGGCCTGGTAACAAGGATTGATTCCTCGCATATTATCCCAGGAATAAATTTTCAGTCTGAATTTACCCTCCTTACAATATTCAATTGAATCCAATTCTTTCTTTTTAGCTGAGCAAGTTAGCTCTCTCTGCCATCACTTCTCTCATCAAAGCCTGTGTGATTGACTTGAGAGCAACATGGACTGTTATTGCCCCTCAGCTGATGAAGGACAAGAGACAGGAGGTGATAGTGCAGCTCTGTCACCTGCTGGCACTCAGTGCTAAACTACAGGTAAAGTATTTCTATTTCATTCATTACATCCAAAATAAGTTTCACAAACTTGGGGTAATTTAAAATATTTACAAAATCCTAAATTGTAGAAATGTTTGACTTTCATTGATTGGTACTTTTCTAACATTCCTATCTCATAAATTATTATTGGTTGATACTTTTTTGATTGTTAAAATAAAACTCTCTTATATTCAAAAATTAATATAGCTATTTACCAATTTTCGAAAAGTAAGAACCAGTCAAATTGACTGTTTGGTAATACTAACTTTTTTCGATTGTAATTAAGCAGGAGTGTTTTTAACCTAAAAACTTGATTTGTTTAGCTCGAGCATACATTTTACCTCTCGTGTTAATAATATAATAATTACCATTAGCTATCAATATTTTGAGAACTTGTAGTCACGCTTCATGTTTCCCATTTGTTGTTTCAGGTTAAGAGCGAAGAGTACGAAGCCTTTACTAAGAGTTCCCTCTTAATCATTTGGGGCTGGACTACACACCAAAACAAGTCTGTAGTTGAAGCAGCTTACAAATCTCTGGAAGACTTTAACATGATTCACTTTAGTCTCAAAATGTTGCCTCCTTATGCGAGAGCGGGTATTAAACTGCCTAAAAGTCTTGCTGCGACGCCTGTAGAAGCGGCTAAAAAACCAGAGGATGTTTTAACATATGTACCAGGAGAGGCTTGGATAACGCTAGTGAGAGAAGCAAAGGCTAGCACTTTGCCTGCTTTGCAAAGTTTCGTAGATTCGCTAATCAAGCGCGAGGTCAGCGGTCTGCATAAAGGCATTTACCTTACAGCCGTACAAGAGGCTAAACGTCACGGCATTAAAGATGGAGAACCAAATAGCTACAGCTTTCTCAAAGAGTATTCTACCTTGAAGGCTGTGGTTGAGTTCCTTCACAACATAGAGAAGGAGTTCAAAGGATGTAGTAACAAAGAAGAAGGGGAAAAGCTTCTGAACACTGTTTACATCTTCCTGAAATCTTTGGGGCAAACTCTGAATAGACCTTACCCTGCTCTGAACTGGAACTTGTTAACTGTAGTTCAAAGTGCAGTAAAGTCATGGTGTGAAAAACATTCCGGACAGGTTGACTGGAATGAAAAGATCAAACACTCCATCTTTGATGTGCTTTCGAAGCAGTGTAACAAGTCCTCCAGTGCAGCCAGCCTCATGAGTGCCTTCCTCAAACCAGATTCTAGTAACAACCTGACAAAGAGTGATGAGATTTACTTATTTGCTGCGCTAGATTTTCTAGGCAGAGGAATTCCCCCCGCAACTCTAACCCCCTTTCTCAGCTACACTTTCAGCAAGTACATTAATGACAGTGTGCAGCTTCAGCAAATGCTCATTGCGGTGAAGCCTGTTCTGACTTCTAACTTCATTCACGACGCCAACCGAAATGGCATAGGAAATGCCATTGAAAATCTCAATGAGAAGATAGATCCTACCAACAGGACTCTGTATGACAGTTACAAGGCTTGTGTGGCTGACTTACCTTCTAAACACATTGAAAGGTTGACTTCACCTTCTTTGTGGTGGGAAGTGACAGATGAGAAGCTATTCAAGGCTGCGGTATTAAGATGCCATGTTGCTAAAAATGACCCGGAGGAAAGTGCTCTTCCTTGGCTAAATGATGTCATTGATAGTGCTGCCAGTTTGCCCGGAGAAAGGACTTTGATTCTTAAGGAGGTGGCCAATACCTTAACAGTTAGGAATGAAGACAAGGAGACAACAGACTGGTTCATGCAACTCCTCAGTCAACTTCTGGCTCAGTCTAAGAAAGCCGTGGCTGATAATATGGTTGCGAACCATGAGCACAACCAGCGGTTTATCTTCTACACAGATTTGCTGGTTGTCTCTTTGGTGATATGGTCGGGAGTGTACGTTCAATTTGGTGTTGTTGAGTTGCTAGAAAAGCCAAATTTGTTGAATGAGCTCTTGCCAACTGCCATCAACATATTAGTTGAGAGGCCAGAATGGAAGGTCACGCTACCTCAGTTTATGAATTTCTTAGTTTACTCTTACAGTAACATACAGACAACACTTTCAGGGAGGTTTGACTTCCTCTGTCCCACTCTAATAATGGCCAACCTTTGCCCTGATATGAGCCAGCAGACTTGGAATAAAGTCACTCAACTTTACCTCAAAAACAGTAATGCTATCAAAATCTAATACTTTGTATGTTAATAAAAATTATTATACTTTGAGCTTGTCCAATTAAGTTAACTGCAGAATAAGAATGATTTTAATACCAGAATGTGACCGTGTTAATAAATTACTACAGAGTTCATGAATGTAGAAAAGCTACTCTGTGGACTAAAGTGATTGAAGAGAAAATGAAAAGTTAGATGGGTTTTTCATTTCACCTTAACTTTTTTAGGGTACCTACCCACTTATATAAGCTATAATTATTAGAGGTTAGATAGAAGGAGATTCTGCAACATACATTTATTAATATCACATACAGATCTACTGGCACTAAGCTATCAACTCGTCTATTAGCAAAGAAATACTAGTTAGCATAAAATAGATAATCTTTGGCGGATAATACTTATTGGAATGTTACAAAATGCATAAGAAATTTGGCACATGAATGTGATATCATATTGAAGTTACTAATTCAATTTACCAATAGTTTAAGTGATAAAGATTTCTTTCAGAATCAAGTGGCATATCGCTGACGTCAAAAAAAAATTACATTAAAAGTGACTGGAAGAAGTAGTCAAAAAGGAAAGTGGCTCCATGAATAAAGTCCCCTACCTACCAGTTAGTGAAGATACTCATGGATGGTAGAGGAAAATGAAGAGTCGAGAGTCTACCCAACACATTAATCTAAGACCTCGTAGTTGAAGAGCATAACACTAGCGGTAAAAAAAAATATGGTGAAAACGGCAATTCGTTGTAGCCGAAATTACATTGCATAAGAGTAGCTCACTGTTGAAAGTCAAATAACTAATGAAAACATGTAACCTGAATATATCAGAAAGCTAAATCATGTAAAGATAACCTAAATGAATTATCGTAAAGAAAGTAGAGAACCTAACACAAATAACTAGCAATTATAGAAACTAGAGAGATGACTAGAGGTGTGACAATATGCTTTTAAAATAATAGATCCAGAACATATAATAGACAGAGAAATTAAAGAGTATTGAATGGTTCTACACCAGCGGTATATAGTATTCGATACCATTTTATTTCGTCTGTGAAGTTCTTAAGATCTGTGATTTTTAAGGCATATTGATTGTCACAACCCTAATGATGACTAGCTACTTATAGAAATGTTGAATTTTGCTTTATTTCTTTTAAATATGTACCTATTGCTGAAGACTTTTATTCATTATTTCATATAACCTTTATAGCTAATTGGTATTCACAGTAGACGTTAAATTTAAAGGATTTGAATTAAAAATAAACTTGCATATCCACAGAACAGTAGCTACCAAGGATGGGACGATACAAAAACCTGTTTTTCACCGATACTTGGATTATTTAAATGACATTAATAATTTTGAAAATAAGGATTAGCTACCTATCTATATGAAATCATTATTACATCAATTTAAATTAAAAAAATTCATTTGGGATAGATAATAAATAAATTATATTTATAAATTTTTTTAAATACTAGTGGTATCGGAAAAGTATCGGCACTTTTTTGTCTATAACCGATACCGAGTAATAACCGATACCGAGTAGTTACAGATACCGAGTAGTTACAGATACCGAGTAGTTACAGATACCAGAAAAAAATGCAGATACTGATACTTCGTCCCATCCCTAGTAGCTAGTTTTTTAACTCTCTTCAAAATCATAATTTCCTACCAAAATAAGTCAACACTAAAATGCTATGCAAGTTGTTATATATAAAATAATTATACATCAGCATATATTCTTACAGTAAGTCAATATCAAAATTTTACAGTCAAGTAAAATTAATGTGTGACGTCAAACTACAGATATTGAAATTCATTGGGCATTAAACTAATTTCACAGTAATAAAAGCTTTCCTCTATTTGACACAATCATTCTAAATCTAGGCACTTTATTTAAAAATGGAACAAATTCCAAATACTGTAGCTACGACTAGGTGAAGACATTTCAAACCTGCTTTAGAAGAGTAAATTCTGAGTTATCTGATGCTTCCACAAAAAGTATATTGTAATTATTACATTACTGTTTGTTTCAATTGGTACCAATTAAAACAAACAAAAAAGTAGCATGATAGAACACCCAATCTAAGTGTTCATACAAAACACAGACGTTTATTCAGTAATAGCGTTTTTCATACACCATTTTCTTTGCTGCGGCATAAGAAAAACGCCAGTGTGAAAGGGGCCTAACTTCCCTTTACTGTTCAACAAACAGGTCAGCCTAGTTAATATGACCATAATAGCGATAAAGAGTTGAAATTCTACTAAGTACCTAGCGAATTTTTATATTGACTTGTAAGGTAATGTGAATAGTAGGTATTCAAGTTATTTTAAAGATATTACATACAGAAAAATGAAAAAATGAGGTATAACTATTAACGAATTTCTATCTGAAACCTGACAATCAACTGAACCTAACTGATTAATAAAAATAGTAAATAATGCTAAGATACTACAAGAAAAGAACAACTATAATCTCTGAAGCTGAAATTTTGAGGGAAAACATCAGAATAATCAGAGAAGTCAATGGCAGATGGAATAATGTACCATGAAGAAACAATTGATAGATAAATTAAATAAGACTGAAAAGGCATAGGAACATTTGCTATACTGTTAAGTTGATACCCTAGCCTAATAAATGAAAACTAATTTATTTGCCAAGAGCTAACGGACTAACCACAGTTATTGAACAGTGCTTTGAAAACTCACCTGAAACTATGTGTAACAAATTACCCGATATGTGCATATTCTTAATATGATTAACAACATCTTCGCTACTCTTCTCATTGGCATAGCCGCATAACTCACACTGGAAGAATTTAGTGGAGGGAAGGACTTTCACAGCACTTACGCCACTAGAACCATCGGAGAGTTTATTTGCTGCGTTCAAATGTCTCTTCATGTGAATTTCAAGAGATTTCGAACCAGAGAAGCACTGATAACATTGACTACATACAAACCTAACTGAAGCTTTAGAAACACCGTTTGATTTCTTACTCGCCGAACTAGGACTCACAATCCTATCCTCGTTACTCTTTTTAGAATTCTGCGGCCAGTCCAAAAGATCACCAGAAATAGTCTGCATGTAAAGTCCTGATACCATTTTGCCTTTCATCATCAGAGTGACTTTTAGTTTGTTCATGTAATGAGGGTGGAGGGTTGTCATGTGGATCAACACAGTGGCGATGTTGTAGTCCTGTTTACCACATTTCTCACACTTGCCGGTGAGTGAGCCATGCGTTTCTAGATGGTTCAGTAACTCACTAGTCTTTTTAAACTCTTTTCTACACTGAAAACAGCTCACATTCTTCTTAACAGAGTTGTTATCATCTACAGTGAAATTATTGAAATCATTCCAGTTTTGGTGTTCCGACTTCATATGTTCAAAAAGTTCATGTTTGCTGCAAGTGACAAAGCAGCAGATAACACATGTGTGGTTTTTATCTTTGATAGAGTGTCTTATCACTTCGGCAGAAGTTTTGAATATTTGCAAACACAAGTGACATTGGTTAGTTGTATCCTGAATGCCATTCTCTTTGCCAGTGTTAACCTTACCTCCCGGTCGTCTAGATTTAGTCATCTCACCGTCTTTGGTTTTATTTTTACCATCATTATGATCATCAGCAGTTTCTCCAGTGCTGAGAATAGAATTGACCATATTTCGACCACTGAGAAAGTGAATACTGGTCACGTGATCAACCATAGTGAGTAGTGATTTGGTTTTATGATTACATAATACACATGAATGTTTCTGAATAATTTTAGCATCTTTTGGGGAATTCCTGTAATTCTTACTGCTTACAACACCTGTTTTATAGCAGACTGTTCCCTCACCTAACACAATAGATCCAAAGATTTTCAAATCAGGATGTTTTCGTTCAATGTGCAGCTCCAGATTCATCAGATCTAAGAATTTGAGGCCACAGTCACCACACATGTTCCATTTGTTATTGGCAACAGTAGTTGGTTGAGATGGATTCACATTTGCTTTAGATGTGGAAGTACCATTGATGCAAGGTTTAGATTTTAAAGAACAACTCTTAGGATCAATAGTCGAATTGGTATAATTATCAGATGCCACATTACTCTCAGTCGTTGTGACATTAGTAACGGTTGTTATTTCAGCCTGAGAGTTGGGACTAGTCAGTACAGGCTCTTCGTTGTTTATTGGCAAACCAAGAATAAACTGTGGAGGATTGTGGTTGACACTTGATGTTGAAGCTATGTGATTGAACTGTTGCTGATAGTGCTGGATAGGCACGCCATTTTCATGCACTAGACTTTGGTCAGGCTGTTGATGAATTAATTGCTGCTGTTGAGGGACGTTACTATTATGATGATGGACCAAATTACTCGAGTGTTGAGTTTGATTTGCATTAAGATATTGATTGGTGGGATTGATTAGTCCTTGCTGAACATGCACGTTAGAAACATTGCTAGTGTAATAGTTTTGTGGATATATATAACTAGAGTGAGAAGGAGCTTGTTCATTACTAACATTCATGTTATTTAGTGACATGCCTTTATTTTGAATGGTCTGGTTTATAGAGGTATTGGTATGGCAGTTATTGGGCACTGGATGTGCTATATAAGGATTTATATTTCTACTGTGGCACAGATTATCATTTTGTATTGAATTCAGTTCCATTGAATTGTTGTGATTCAATCTTTGGTGATCTGATAGTTCATTCACAGAGTTGAATTGAAGATTGCATTCGATACATTTCGATCTGTTATTATTATAATACTGACTGGTATTCATATCAATACAATTGGGGTTAACATTGTCATTGGAATTGACATACGTACTGGATGAACTATAATGGATGTTATTGGTTGGTTCGATAATTCTTTCTCCATTGTCAAGTTTAACTTGTGACACTTCTGTCCAGAGTTGCTGTGTGGTTGCATGTTCTCTCTCCAAATGCAGTTCAACATTAACCTTATCATAAAATCTAGCGGTGCAGATAGTACATTGGTACGGTTTGAAGACATTGGATGCTTGTCCATTCCTACTCACTTTCTTCTTGGGCATTCTGTGGATGTTCTCTTGCATGCCGTTATAACTTTTTGCCTTCAAGGCCAGCTTGCGGTGCTTACGTGCCACCTTCTGAACAAGTCTCCGGCAAAGAGCTCCTCTCCTGTGTTTGGAGTAATGCTCCTTGCTTTTGAAAGTTCTGTGACAGACATTACACTCCTCACTGAATTCACTTGGGGAACCAATGGAAGATTCCTCTGCATCAACAGAACTTTCAGGTATTTTCTTCTTCAGAACTTTCCTTTCCTGAAAGTAATACAGAATAAATATTCAGCTCTAGGGTTAATTACGAATCATCAGTCAGTTTCACATCTTCGGTCATAATAAAAAACGATTTTATAATTGGCATTTTATTTTTATTGGTATCCATCATACCTGCAGGTATAATGGATACCAATAAAAATAAAAAAACTATTATAAAATAGTTTTTTATTAAAGCTATGACTGAAGATGTGAAACTGACCAGTAATTCATAATTTACCCTACACAATATTTCATTTTACACTGAACAATATATATAAATATTCATATTTTTACCACAGAGACGACTACAGTTGGTTTGTTCTGCTTTGGAAACTTTGCAGATGACGGCATCTTGATTGTGACCTGCAGAAGAGAATTATAAAATAAATCTTTGAGAAACAAGAGATTCTTTACTTCAGAATTAAAGGAAATTAAATACAAATGACATCAAAAAAAGGATAAAACATCAATAACTGCACTCACGGATGGAAGAGAAAATGAAGAAGTTTAAGTAAATGGAGCCTGCAATTTATATATATATATATTTTTAATATCAAAAGAATGGAAGTCTTTGTATAATGCAACTATGAGGTTATAGGCTAGAAAAAAACTAAGAAAGATTTGGAATCCTTGTACCTAGAGATGCACCGATAGTATCAGTATTTTTATGAGTAACTATTTGTTAATTGATATCAGATCCCAAAAAATATCTAAAATTTATTTAATTTACAGACACCTAGCTACTAATTATTTTCAAATATTCCAAATTTCCCTCAGCTTAATTAATGACAATGTGAAAATTAATTTAATATCCTCTTCACCTAATTGACTAATAATTCAAGATTTTCCCCAGCTGAATTAATGGTAAAAGTTGGTGGATTTTTAGCTATTTATTCCTATGTTACCATTAATTTTTGGTGGAAAATAGGTAAAATGTTAAATGTTGCTGGATCAGCCAAATTACTCAAAATTTATAGTGGATTTTTTCAGCTTTTCTAAAAAGTCAGTGGGATTTTGTGCACCAAATACACTACAGACTGCTCCTGTGGTTGCGGCCCTCTCAGAAGAGTCTCTAAAACATTCTGAAAATAAATTACATTAAAATGTTGCATACCTACCAAAAGAAGCGCAGTACATGCTATAATTTATTAATTTATGTTTTTAACAAGTGTTTTGAAGCTATGATGTTTCTGTTGTTTGAGGCCACAGTTAGTTTCAACTCAACTTAGTTAGAACTTAGGTAGTGTGCCTATAAAATTCTGCATTCATCTGTTAGCCCAGTCTGCAGAATATGGGAGATCTTTGGGATTTTCTCTCCAAACAATTTTGAATTGATTCCTATATTTACATTAATTTTGCTATGAACAATTCTGAATTAATCCCTATATTTACATTAATTTTGCTACGAACACTTCTAAATTAATCCCTATATTTACATTAATTTTGATACAAACAAAATAAGAGATCTCTACGAACACTTTGCCAGTTTTATTTACCAGAGTGGCTGTGAACCAGACTGTATTTCATGGTAAATTCCACCAACTTGTCAGAGGAATTTTTATCCTTTGAAAATAATATTCTGGCAAAGTCGGTGGATTTATAGCTATTTATTCTTATGATAGCATTAATTTTCGGTGGAAAAATGGGTAAAATATTGGTGGGTCAGCCAAACTACTAGAAATTTATGGTGGATTTTTTTAGCTTTTTCAAAAAGTCAGTGGAATTTTGTGCACCAAATACAGACTGGGCTGTGAACAGTCAGAACAGACAGGAGATATGTACAAACACTTTACCAGTTTCAGCAGACTACTGAGCACAGAACATTGAGTAAGAAGAAGCTCAGATCGAACGTGTACTCAGTCGTAAAAATTCAACCAATCAAGTCCACTGATCTCTGATGTCACTATAAACGCTCTCTCGATAACAGCTCATTATCTTTGCTGGCCAGTCTGAAAAATACAACAGGATTGGTGGATTAATCCTGTGCCCAAGTCCTATTTTCCCATATTATTTGCTGCGCCCAAATCTCAATTTCTGTAAAAAATCCTGGGTCTGAGGAGACCTTCTTTTCAAACTGGTTTGCTGGCAGATTGGCAATTAAAAAGGAACCTTTTTTAATACAGGGAGCCATATCTACCTACCAAATTATGTACACAATTATTTATAGCCCAGCTACTACGCAATAATAAACCGAATCTACGAATCTTCTTAGCAACAAACACAAAAAGACACCATTTCGTTAGATGCCACTACGCATTCAAAATAATGGGCTCTTACACTGTACACAGAACTTTTGAAATGAAGCTCTGATTGGCTCTACCGCTCTAGTTGAAATTCAGTCTGCAAAAGATGCATGAAGTTGTGAAGTTTATCCTGCACCTATTGAGGCCTTGAAATTACTAATTAGTCTCCTGTCATGTTTCAGAGGCTGGAAAATTGTAAGCCAATTTTTTTTTGAGCCAAATTTTACAAAATTTTTGATCCAAGCCAATTTGGTTTAGGGTCCAGCAGGTAAATTGTGGTCTACTAACTAACAGGGGCCTCTAACATCAGAAACGTCATATCTTCAAAACACTCGTTGAAAACATAAAGTAATAAATTATAGCATGCACTGCGCTGATTTGGATAGCTATGCAACATTTTAATGTGATGTCGGTTCAGATTGTTTTAGAGACTCTCTTGAGACGGCTGCAATTAAAAATGATAGGGTCGCAATTTACCTGCGTGAGTCACAGCGCGACCCTATTTATTGAAGATTCTAAGCCAAAATGAACATGGGAACATAAGAATTAATTCTAAATTTAAAGCCAATTAGACATATCTGAGTTTTGGCCTTTTGAAATCTAAGTCCAGTCTTTACTGTCTGCAGAATATGGAACATTTTTCCAAGACTCTCTGTGAGAGTTTTTGACTGAATTTTAGAAATTGGAGATCTCTGCCACTCTGTGGGAGATCTTTAATTAATTCCTATTTTATCATTATTCATTAATTTAGCTGTGGGAGATTTGAATTAATTCCTATGTTACCATTAATTTCCAGACTGCAGGAACTGGTCAATTGTTCTCCAAGAAATTCTCTATTTTGGCTTTTGTTCTCAGTAAAATACATGTAAATATAGGAGGAAATTAAGAATTGTTCACACAGAAAATGTTAAAATGTCCCCTATTCTGCAGACTGGATTAATTTAGCTGTGGGAGATTCTGAATCTGCTACCGAGAGTCAGAGAGTAACTGTCTCTCAAATTAAAATCTCTGTGGGAGAAGCGAGTTCAAGCGACTCATTATGCAGACTGGATAATGGATATAGGGTCAAGCAGGTAAATTGCGGCACACTAACAAACTGCGGCCTATAACAACAGAAACATCATAGCTTCAAAACAAACGTTAAAAACTTAAATTAATAAATTATAGCAAGCACTGCGCTTCTTTTGATAGCTATGCAACATTTTAATGTAATTTCGGTTCAGAAAGTTTTAGAGACTCTCTTGATAGGGCCGCAATTAAAAATTAAAGGGCCGCAATTTACCTGCGTGACCCTAAGCCAATTAATTGGCTTTAATTGACATAGGGTCACGCAGGTAAATTGCGGCCCTTAAATTTTTAATTGCGGCCTAGTCAAGAGAGTCTCTAAAACATTTTGAACTGAAATTACATAAAAATGTTGCATACCCAGTCTGCGACGCTGCAGAATATGGAACATTTTTCCAAGACTCTCTGCTGGAGTTTTTGATTGAATTTTAGAAATTGGAGATCTCTGCGGGAGATCTTGAATTAATTCCTATGTTACCATTAATTTAGCTGCGGGAGATTTTGAATTAATTCCTATGTTACCATTAATTTAGCTGCGGGAGATTCTGAATCTGGTGCTGAGAGTCAGAGATTAACTGTCTCTCAAATTAAAATCTCTGCGGGAGAAGAGACACATTCTGCAGACTGGTTGCATACCAATCAAAAGAAGCACCCAGAGTGGAATAATAACTCATTTCAGATTGACTAGTAACTCTGTTAGGAATTTAGAATGAACAAAAATTACTCATTTTAACCCTAAAAAATCAAAAATGCAGAAATCAGTAAATTATTTTATAAATTTCAACTCCGCAGTGAAAACTGATGTAAAATAAGTCATTTATGCTTCACAATTGGGCTTGTTGTGATGATAAACATCACTAATGGGAATGCATGAAGTTAGGACTGAGTAACTCTGTTAGAATTTATGTTTTCCAGTCTGGAGAAGCACAGTGCATGCTAATGATGCTATAATTTATTAATTTAAGTTTTTAACGTGTGTTTTGAAATTATGATGTTTCTGTTGTTGGAGGCCGCAGTTAGTTAGTGTGCCGAAAATTAATTGCTTGACCCTACTCTGCGAGTCTATACCTAACATCACTAACATGGGTCTCCTGAATTATCCGGCAACAATATTATAATTAATTCCTATGTTTACATGTAATTATTGGAGAGTACTTCGATATTTTTGGCCATTTTGAAGAGAAGTTTGGAAATCTGCAGAGAGAAATTGCACCAAGATTTAAATATCTGGAGACCGATCGTGCACGGTGCATGCTTTGCAGACTGGGTTGAAATGGCGTCACTGTAAACGTACTCAAGAGTAATATAATAGGATCTATGCTTCTTCTTCTTCTATTCAATGTTCTGTGCTACTGAGACTAGGAACTTTTTCAGTTTAATCAGTTAGCCTATCAAGATAAAACTTGATTAGGTATACGGACCAGAATGAGAGCCTGGGAGGCAAATAGGGATATTAGAGTATAGTTTGGATTAGGGATGATATTTATTGCCAAAGAATACTCTCATTAACATGTAAAGAGCTTGATCAAGAAAAAACTTACCTACTTATTTAGAAGTTTAGAACCTGAGTTCTTACTTATTCACGATAATCGCACTCAAGATTCCGACTTTTAGTAACAACATATTGTCTTTTCCTACTTTTTTTACCGTCCATGATACCTGTAGGTATCATGGATACCATTAAAAATAGATAATTATATATTATTTTTCTAATATGATTCAAAAAGTTTCGTTGAGAAAGTAGGAGGAGCTTAGCAAAAAGTCTGGTGGAAAGACTTTAAAGAAACCCTGCGTGTGTACGGCCCTAATTAGGGAGTGCATGTATCATAGGTAAAGATTCAAAATGATATATATACAGTGACTGATCTGAGTGTTTTAACAAAAAGCTATTCTCCTCTCACTAATCTGAGTACATTATACCGCGATACGTAAGCCTTCCCAGTAAACATTACAATGTTGAGCCTACGTTGGCTCAATTCAGAACGAAACTCTGCGCCAACGTTGACATGCCGGTCTCGGTGTATTGGGCCAGCAAAGGCCAGGCGTTGGCCCACCTCACGGTAGTCCACGTCCCAGAAAAGTATAACTACGTATAAACGAATTATTGGTACCAGCAATACTTAACGTTGCCGATACCATGCATATCTACGGTCAGTACTATTTTTATATTGCAGGTGCATTAATTAGATTACGCTTTACAGAACACAAAGACAACAGTTACTTCTAACAACCAATAACAGTCAGAAAGAATAGAAGAAGAGGACAGCAACAGACGGTATATTGTAATCCATACATAAAAGGAACAAGCGAAAGAATATAAAGGATTTTGAAACCATTTGATATTATGTTAAGCAATAGATCTAATAATACTATAGGAAACTAGGTTATAAGAATTAAGGAGATTAAATTAATGTAGTATATTAGATAGATTGTTAGGATTGTGATAGTAAATATGTTGGAGAAACAGGTAGAATGTTAGGAGATAGAATTAAGGAACACAAATCTAATGTAGTTAAGAGAGTAGAATAATCATAGATATATTAACATAATAGAGATACAGGCCATACTTTAGATTTTGATAATGTTAGGATATTGTAACAATGTTAGCATACTTTTAATAGGAGAAAATTAGAATCGTACTATACGCATGGATAGGATAACACTTTAAATAGAGCATATGAAGTTCCTTAGTAAATAGTGCCTATAGTTAATAAGATTGTCCAAATTTTAAATTGAAATATTAAAAAAAAAAATTATAAGTCGCTTGTTTTTCAATAAATGTTACCCCTGAAGACGGAAATCACGAAGATTTCTGAAAGCTTGGGAAAATTCAAACTCTTCTTGTTGAGTTCTTCATCCTACATAGTTCTAACAATGTAGTAACTGTCCTACAAATACATTTTACAGATCGAAATCATGGAGGAAAAATGGACCAGTTTACCATTCTAACTCAATTATATACCGAGTGAGAGATAAGCTATGATTAAATTTTGAAACTTTTAATTCATTCACTACTATGACCTTTAGAGAATCAAATAAACTGATTATTTTAGCAAACACTGGAACACTATACCAGGCTTATAACATTAACTAAAAACAATTTTCTTTGTTATTGCATATAGAAAATGAAATGTTTAATTAAGGAGTAACAATAATATTGCTACTTTGTGACTTACCCCGGTCTTATTACAATTTGACAAGACATAGTCGTGTAATAAAATTGTATGTAATAAATAGGGTTGTGACGTGACATTAAGGGCATCGTTCTCAGATTTTGAAAAGTTTTTTATTATTGAAGCTACGGTTGTGAAACTTTGTACTCACATATAAAATGAATTCTAAGATGTTTTTGTGTCATGACATTTTTTCGATTCGACCCATAGAAATCGAATTATTCAAATTTCGAACAGTGTGTAAATTAATAAATGGATACTACAATTTTGTAGCTATGACATTATGTTTTTTTGCATTCGATTCTCCACAAGATTCTCTACAAACTGTGGAAGCGTTTTTTTAATTTTTCGAATTATTGAAATTTTTAGTAAAAAAAAAATTTGAAAAAATTGTAAATTTCAAAATTCAATATTTTGAAAAATAATTCGAAAATTAAATAAAACTCTTCCAGAGCTTGTAGAGAATTCCGAAGAGAATCGAATGCAAAAAATTGCAATGCCGTAGCTTCAAAATTGTAAACGCCTTAGGCTTTTGAATTACAAGATTTTTAGATCTCTGAAGTAATAGAAAATCCCATTCAAAGTTTGATAATCTGACGACACGTTAGATACCAGATATAGCGAGATAATAAATTATTACGAATTATAATTGGCTGAGAGTTGGTTTTTAGAGTTCATATTGACTCCCTGCCCCCCGGTGCCCTTTCTCCCTTTCCCCAGGGGGTTAGAGTAACATGAGAGCTCTGATATTTTGCACACACTATAAGGTTAAAAAGCAACTATTTACACAATAAATTTTTTTTCTTTAATTGTGCCATTTTTCCCGGGAATGGTCCACTCAAATGAATGGTGCATGCATGCCACATGAAGTTATTCTTAAATGCATGGTGCATGCATGCTTCATGCACTTCTTATGTGCAGGCTACATGCATGCATTTTTTTATCGCATGCTGCATATTTTTTTAGACTTATTTGTCCAGTCATAAAATACAATGCTATAATAGTTATTCGTTTTTTGCTGTTATGTTATTATTACTTGAGTTTTACTTGTTTACAAGTAAAACATGTTTACAGTACTATTTAAATTATTTTAATATTAACTATTTAGTATACTTTAAGGAGGTAATACAAATTGAAAGTTTCTTTTTGTTACGGAGCAATTTCTAAAGAAATTAAAGAATAATTGTTAAATTTTATATAACGTTTTCCACCCCAAAACTTCTATACCTATAAAGGTTTCGTAAAAAATCACAATCTAGATATTTAATATCTAAATATTTTTATATAGTCCTACCAACAATGCACCTACACTTTTTTCAAAGTACATGCAAAGAAAATGGCAAAAAAAAAGAGGACTAACTAACCTAAATGTAAATACAAAATGCATGCAATTAAGCTTTAATAGCATGCTATCAAGGCATACGTGCATAGTTTGTTTATAAATCTAAATTTACAATCAAAACAAAGAGTGTACAATCTTCTCAGTGCCAGGTTAGTGATTCGCTCAATTGTTGCTCACAGAATATTAAAAAACTTTAAAAACAAATTATAAAATATATACTGAACCGAATTGTATGCGGTTTGCGGAATAACAATCCTAACCCTTAGCTCTATAATATTATGTAATTTGGAACCTGGAGAGGACCTTTAACTCGTGTAGATCATAATGTTGAGCCTAAAAAAGAAACAAGGTCAGGACTGTAAATAAGTTTCTTAACTAAAGTAGTGTGCCAGGATTGCTCATAGGGGTGCCTGAGACTTTAATATTTAATTTGAAAATTTTGCAAACATAACATTAATTTTGAGTTTTACATCAGAGTAACCAAATATATAATAATCTTAGCTTTCCAAACAGTTTCAATGAAATAAATGTTCAGGGTATGCCTGACGAAAGCAACGGGTATACGAGAATTTTTTTATTTAATTAAATACTTAAATTTACGTAATTAAATAAAACTGTCAGTCAATGTTTTCAGTTATTGGAGGGGGAAGGAGGTGGTGCAAATACGAATTCAACAGAGCCGAAGAGGAATCTAAACAAAGCAGCAAAAACCAGGAGAAACTTTACCGATAGATAACAAACCGGTAACTTTATATTTAAAGTTATTTGGAAATAGAAACTAGTAATGCTTTTCGAAAAAGATACAATTAGTGGGCCATGTTACATTTGAAATATTGTTAATGGTTATTTATTAATGTATAAATACTTACATACCCGTTCAGTTAAAATGTGAACTTAATTCTACAAAGATTAGTGTTAATTTCTTATTCCCTATAGTCTAAATTCAACAAAAAGACCATTTACTTATTTTAACTTTGAGCGTAAACCCTACATCCAATTTAATTTGAATTACTCCAATCTTATCATAGCTATAAAGGATAATCAGGAAATACTCAGCTGTATAATTTATTTCATAGATCTATACAATTTTAATTGAAAAAAAATCTTTAATAGAGCAACAGTCAAATGTCAGTTCATAAATTTAATTAATTTAAAACCTAATTAATTACTCTTTAATTTTTATTTCTATTTTAAAATCATATTTAAATGAAATAAGGAAAAGTTAAGTAAAAGCTCAGTCAAGAACACGAGGGCGGAGATTTCTTTTACTCGTTGTAATGTCCCACACATTCTTACTTTCCATGATTTTGTAGTTTCCAGATTTTAACGCTTTAGCTATGTCAGTTAAGCTAGTTGCTTTATCGCCTTCACCCATATTTGTACTAGATGGAGGACGATAATATTTTTGTCGTAGTTGTTGTGGTTTCAAAGAATTTGAGCGTGCATACGATAAATAAGAGGATTCTAGTTCTGGAGTGTATCTAAACTGTTCCTTGACCCAACTTCTAAGTCTGTACCACCTAGATTTTTTTGGACGATATGTGGGCTCGTCTAAGACATACTCATGAGAGAAACCATCTCCAGAACTCGACGCTGGTTTCTCCATCCTCCTTCTTGAAGTTCCAGGTTCCTCTTGACCAGGTGCTCCCTGTCTTAGGCTGTAATATTCCGCATCTAATTCAGAAATTTCAACACTGGCCTTGAGAACTCGAATTTTTTCAGGAGTTAAATCAGTAAGTTTCTCCTCACTCACGTACCTATATAGCTCTTCAGTTGTACAAGAATTAGAAATGTAAAATTCGTCTGTATACCTTTCACGGTCAGGCCTCTTGTCAGTTTTAAAAGCATACCATTTATAAAATAAAGTTCCAGGAAATTTTGTACGGTATGTATGGAGACTTTTATTGTTAATGCTCACTACGCTTGTCTTGTGACTAGACATCAAGTCCGAGAAGTTATGAGCAGTGCAAGTTAATACCATATCCCTCATCAATAGAGTTTGATGCTGAAAATCATCTTTCTCGCTGTATCTGAGACCTCTTCTCTCAGCAAGTTCCTCATCATTCGACCTGGCATTACGATTATTGGAAATCTGAAATTTTAAGAAGACTTTTAAATTAAAACACTTAAGAAGTCAAAAATTTAACAAGTACAGATACTTCACGAATGAAGCAAGGAAGGCTCAATGAATGAATACAGTCACCGAGGAGTGCAATAGACACTGGTTTAGCCAAAATATTACTAGTACAGGCATTCCCCGCTTTAGTTACTATATCACGACTCAGTTTAATTACCAAACAGTAACTAAAGTGAAGAACAGTAACAAGAGATATATAATTGTCACTCCTTAATTACATCTCATTTTCTATGAGTTATAGAAAGAAAATTTGTTTTAGAGTTAAAGTACAATATAAGCATATTAATATTATACAGGCTCAATGTTTGACTGATGAAAGTTTAAATTAGTGCATTTATTAAATGTTCAAAAATCTAACCATAGCTTAACTCTCACTCAGTATAGGCGAGTAATTAATAGATACTTTGATTTCTATAATTATTGTGCTACATTGAACAAACAGCAATTTTATGCTCTATGAAATATTTTTGATAGTAGGGTACCAAGTTCCTATTTATGTATTAGTTCTACAATTTCGGACACGTCATAAAAAAAATATAATTATTATTTAACTTCTATTCTAATTAGTATCATGGATACCAATTAGAATAGAAGTTGAATAATTATTATAATATAAAGATTTTCACGTGTTCGAAAATATGGAACAGTGCAATAACACTGAACTTACACGCTAAAATGGGACATGTTGAATTTCTGAACCAATTACTTCTAATAACCTTATCTGGATTGTAATTGATGTTTTTTTAGTTACCGTGAAATAATCACAAAAATTGTCTGTTTTTATGTCTACGAACAGTTCTTATTTCAAACATTACTAAATATGTACCACATTTATTAAACCCCAGTTAATTAAACTGAATTATTTTTGAACAAATACCATAGTTTTACTTTCAAAGACTAATTAAAGTAAATTATAAAGATCAAACGTAACTCCCTAAAAATAACACTCACATTATTCTTAATGAAGCTTTTAAATGCACCATACACAGACTTCAACTTAGAATTATAGAATTTCTCTCCATTTCCCCTCTTCCAAGGAGTTCTCCAATTACTATTCAAAATTGAAGAAATCGGAGTAGACTCTCCATTTTCTCTAAAATAATCAATATGATCTCGAGAGAAAGTAACAGTGTTGTCCCGCAAGAAATCTAAAAGGCATTGATAAGTATCGAAATCAAAATCATCAGAGTCCTCTTCGGGAAATGGGGGATTGTCCTCAGGATGTTCTGCATCATACCCGGGTTCACCCGGACGATTGGCCAGTGCGGGATACAACTCTGTTCTGACCTGTAGATCTGTAGCTTTTTGCAATTGTTTCAGGTAGTAAAATGCATGAAGTCTACAATAGGCTTCGAAGACCATCCTAGACATCAGCAACTCTTCGCTAAGGCGAGAACCCTCTGTATTTAGTTCTAGGTTCTGTTTTTTGAGCTCACTCATCTTTATTATTAATTTATAGCTAAAATCTGAAATAAAACATAAATTAGGAAAATGAAAATATTGTCTGTATCTGTATGAATTTTATAATATAGTCAATGTGATTTAGATTAAATATTAGGCATGGGATAGTAAATACAAAAACGAATGTGCTGAAGTAAATAGTTTTCAGATTAAGAGATTAAAACCAATCGAAACTCAGACCAACCTCTGCCTCTTTAACCACAGAATCCAATTAAAATCGGAGCTTAAATAAATAGCAAATGAGATATGTTTTGTGCTTCTTTTGGGTAAATTTTTTCTTTAGGAATCGCCTCCGATTTTGACACTTATACATAGGTAAAAGGAGCTATTTCCAATTAAGAATTTTTTTTCTACAAAACCATGTGGAAACTTAAATAGTTATAGCGAAATTAAGTTTCAGATAGGTTAGGTTAAGTTAAGTTTGGGGGTCTGGAAAGGTACGTTTGCAGTTTATTTCATATATAGTATAGTATCAGGGGAGGTGTTACCCCCAGAACTCCTCTGCCAGGCCATTAAACGATCATGCAGTGTGCAGTACGTAGTCAAACTAGCGGATACAATGAACTACATGAAGGGTTTCACCTCACTAAGATTTCATGTTACAAAAAACTAATAGGCAAAAAAACCTGGTGTTTTCTACAATCTTTGTCATTTCTACAGGAAACTTCATGAGCTATATCTAGAAAACTAAGCATTTCCACAACAAATTGTTTTCATGAAAAACATTTTAAAATTGCCCCTTTTACTTCTACAGTGAGACACAAAAAAAAGAGGGATGAAAGTAAACTGTAATAACTCAAAAAGTAGTACACTAAAGCCCGTATTACACTGTGGCACTCGCCATGGCGCTGTTGTCTCTCTCTACAAATATGGCGCTCACCATTCTCAAATTTGCTATTACACTAGACCAGTCGAAATGGCGGTGATCGTGCATTGAAATTTAGGGAAAATAGAAAAAATTACTATGAAATGAATCGTAGCATTAAAATTCGATGTCATCATGAATATATATTTAGTTAATTATCTTTTTGATAGTTGTGTGAAGCAATTCCATGCCTATATATTAAAAAGTTTAATTTCATTGATTGTATTGCAACACTGGACACTACACAGAAGCGTTCATTATTTTTTTGAATCACGCACTAGCCATACAAAGTCTTTAATAACTTTTAAAATGAAGCAAAATACTTTTTCCACTACTTCGAATCTCTTTAGCAGGCTTTAGTGACAATTTCATCATCTCTAAAACGGTGGCGGTGTTGGTTCTATCGCGCAGTGGGCGATCACAATTTTATGGCGCTTGCCAAGACATTTTTCGTTATTAGAGAGAAAAGGGGCGGAGTTAGAGAGAAAAATAACAAAACTGTGGCGACCGCCACAGTGTAATACGGGCTTTAGAAAGACGAAATGAAAACTACATGATAGAGTATATCTTCAAGAATTATTTAGTTTATAACTAATGCTAAAAATGCCCTCCCAGCTGCTCAATACGCAAATTTATATGTTTCTCAAAATTCGCTATCGTCGCACTAAGGGTATCATGATTCCTTGGTGAAATAACTTCTTGGATACTTGACAATATTCTTCTTGTTTTCAATAGTATCTGACTTTGTTCAGTAAACATTCTCCTTTACATACCCTCAAAAAATAAAGTGATTGGCTAAGGGAAATCCATAAGTTGAGGGATGATGCGAGTTTCAAATCAATTTGTTAGCCAATTTTGTGCTCTCGATGAGTTGTGATCTGCTGCTCCGTCTTATTAAAAAAAAAAGGTCAGGGTGAATGTCGCCAGTCAACATGTTTAACATATCAATATACGTAGGTGTTACCATGTACTGTGCTTGAATGTCCGTGAGGATCTTGAAAAAAAATATGATCCATGAACTCTGCTAGAACTAAGGCCGCACCAGACAGTTACCTAGTCATCTGACAAAATTGCAATCTTCTTTACCATTATTTGAAAGCTGTACTTTTCATTCGAATGAATGATCATTCTTTAAAAGTTGTCGAATGCTTTCTCTATTAATTTCCAGTTCTGCTTCCATCTTTCTTGCACTTTGTGACGATTCTTGAATCCTTGCACTAACTGTGGCAATATTTTATTCAGTTTACCGTTTTTATAAATTACATTCTAATTCTCTGTATAAATGGAAAATGAAATTAACTATGAAATCAAATAAATCTTGGAGAAATACTCTTTGAGGTTATTATTTCATCTTTCTAAGTGTACTACTTTTTGAGTTACACGCGAAGGCGGACCTAAAGCACAAATTTTCCATCTTTTGAATTTAATAGCAATATAAATACGGTTCAGCAGGACTGATAATCTTTGAGAAGTTTTTACCCGCGAGACCCTACTACTAATAAGCTTTTGTTAATATACCTAGAGTTTAATACAATTATGCGTATGAAATTGCCTTCCACCAATAAATAGTTAAAAAAAAACCCTAGTAAGTTATTAAACAATTATTAAACTAAGAGCAAAAAGCACTGGGTGGAAATTTAATAAATTTAATAATAAAACAGCATAATATTTCGCAGTAAAATAAAGAGGTTGACCATCTGAAAACTATTCGGCACTTCAGTATAGTTAAAAGAGTTTAAAACTAACATTAAATTAAAATTATAGATAAAGTTCAAAACCAAAAACAGCTCTCTATTCGAATAATTTGAACGACTTGACCAATTAAAAACGTCTGATGTACGAAGACTCAGCAGCAATTAAAACTTCAACCCTAGTCCAGATTTCGGTGAACATAGAGATATTAATTCATAACGTTCAATTTTAATGTAGTACCTTAACTGTACTTAGGTGAAGGTATACGTAACCTGAACAAGAGTATCACTCTAGTGTTAATGTGATTGTTCTTAATCTTAAAGTTGTTCAGAAGGAATCACCTACTGAGGCCCTGCGATAAACTTTTTTGGTTTCAGTTATTGGCTTCTCCTTGGAAATCTAAAGGGCCGTACACACGTAGGGTTTTTTATATCTTTCCACCAGACTTTTTGCTAAGCTCCTCCTAATTTTTCCACGAGAATATAAGAAAAAACGATATAATTATTATTTATTTTAGTTGGTATCTATGATACCTGCAGGTATCATGGATAACAATTACTGAAATAAATAATAATGCAGTAGGAGAAGCTTACCATAAAAGTAGGAGGAGCTTACCAAAAAGTCTGGTGGAAAGACTTAAAAAACCTACGTGTGTACGGCCTTATAGTGAATTTATTAAGTGAAGAGCGAATGACACGACGAAAGAAGTTAAAGCTCCAGAAATAATGAAAGGGTCTTAACTTTTTCGTTGTGTCACTCGCTCTTCACTTCATAAACCTTATTGCTATACGTATACTATTGTGCTGTTAAATCAATAAATTACCACATGAAAATAGAATTTAAAATTTAATAATCAAAATAGAATTTGTAGATTGAAATTAGTGAACACTAACTTATTTTACCAGGTAACTGAATGGTTAAATAGCGTATAGGTTACTGCTGTAGGTATATGTGCTAAAATTATTTTAATCTTGTCTTACTGTATTTTAAAGTTTATTTAACTCGACTGTTTAAAATAGTTTCATAAAATGGAATTTCAAGTGTTCATTTTTTACTTAGGAATAAATAATAATTTACAGTTAATCCATTTTAAATGTTAATTTTATGTACTACTTTATTAGACGGTTCAACGAAATAAATAGTTTCTAATATCTTTATGATAAGGAATTTTTGCTGGACTTTACTTATATTATAGATGAAATGCGAATGAATAATTAAGTGCATGAATATATATTAGATTTTAATCAATTACTCGAATATCAAAATCCTACTTTTTTAAAAATCAGAACCTACAGCTCAACAGAAAGGGATTTTCCTAAAGATTGTAAAAGAAAGATTAGTCTAATTTTCAGTATCTTGCCATTAGATTTCAAACGTTTCTGCCATCGACGCGATTTTAAATTTTCTTCTTAAATCTGATTTTTCTCTGATAATTTCATTAAAAATTAAGAGAATACGTTTTCCAATTTTATGAATTATAGGTAACATATCGATTCGAGATCCCAGGCAATCGAATCTATATATACGTTGTTTATAGGGTAGTGGATACAGTAGACCCTCCTAATTGGTGTGTAAAAGGTAAGTCCACTTATTGAAATACTTTCCATTTGCGAACACTTCAAGGAAATATTATAACCAGATCCCAACTGCAGTTTTAAGGCTGAAACCATATATTAAAAAGTTTAAAATTTTATTAAGCTACAATTTTCATTTGTTGTTGAATTAAGCAGTTTCTGTCAAGTAAAATATAGGGTAATTTCAACTCATCGAACACTTCCACTTTTCCAATCATATAAATAAAGTATATATTATAAAAATGATCATCCTTTTATCGTCTAATCGAATGAGTCGAACATTCCGATAAATCTGAACTTACCATAAAGCTAATTTATATTACCAATTTTCTTCTTTCACATATTCTTTTTGTGTATAATTTAGACAGCCCTAAAATCTCCACACTCCACCAAAATGTGTATTTTCCACAATAAGATTTTATCTTTGTTTTAGTTTTACTCATCTTGGTTATAGTTTTTAGTAACTAGAGTGAAACTCCTGAGTTATGAAGAACCTGAGTTATGAAATAGTTTTCTATGTTTAGATTATAGAAAATGATATACGTCAAGAATTGCGTCGTAGTTATCCCTCAATGACCAAAGTTTTCTATGATTTTAATCATAGAAAACTATCTAGTGCACGCGAGTTATGAAGTGACTTTGATTTATCAAGGAACCAGTACTTCATAATTAATATTGATTGTGCGAATTAAAAGGTAAAATAGAACAATAAGTTGAGGAGAGAAATTAGGAGAGAGTGAAATTAGGGGGCAATACTGTAATAACAATTGCCTAATTTCACTATGAATGACTGTTAATATAATTTATAAATCAATGAAATTATTTTCTATTTTAACTATTCTCCTAGGGTTGTGACTTTGCATATCTTGCATATTGGTGAAATAATGCATATGCATATAAAAAACGCATATGCAAATCTTGAAATGCATATGCAAATAGAAAATGCATATGCAAATAGAAAATGCATATGCAAAATAGAAAGTGCATATGCAAATTAGATGCACATTAGAAAAAATAATATGCAAATAGAAAATGATTAGTAAAATAAATTGATTTTTGATATTCAAATGATAAACTTCTACATATATTAATGAATAGTATCAGACGAATGAGAAAGAGCTAGATTTTTATTCTACTTAAGAAATTTAGAATATTATAGGCTAGGTTATAACGAGGTGGTAAAGTTGGTTGAACTCTGCTTCTTAATATTCCAGATAATTATCAGAGTGAGAATGTCAAAAACTTCTACAGAGAATAGAAATAATGAAAGTAAGTCTTGTGTTCATAGATTCAACATTCTCCGTAATACTATTAACAATAGAGCAAATTGAGGCGGGAGGCAGGTCAATTTCTAAAGTAATCACAGAGATAAAAAAATTATAATTTTCTCAAGAATATTTATGATAGAGATATTACGTATAGCTTAAATTAGTAATCACTAATCAGTACATATTATCCAAAAATGAAGGCTATTCAATCATCAAAGACATTAATTCAATTCTGACAGGATAATCTGCACAAGTCATTCAAGTCAATCTACATGAAATCTTAAGTAACTTGTCCCATCAAATATGGCGAGTCTTCTATACGCACCTCTAGTTTCATATGATGTAGAGGGGATATTTTCTCAGTACAAGAATATTTTAGTTTTGAAAACCTAAAATATACAGCAACTAGATTACGTGCACTCGGTAGAGTGCATACCTTCGCCGCCGTTTTGACCTATTCTGACAAAATGGTGTCTGTATATTGACCAATCGTCCCACTAAGTTTCATGCAATATGGTTCAATACTTTTTGAGTTATGAATAACAATGACCTTTGACCGGATGGCTCCCAAAATTCTACAAGAAGTTCACTGGACATTGACCAATCGCTTCACCAAATTTCAGGCAATTTGGTTGAACACTTTTTCAGTTATGCGAATAACAAGATGATAAATAAATAAATAAATGCAGAATAAAATATAACCCTCTGCAAATTTGCGAAGGGTAATAATAAAATTTAATTAAACTTATCGACTGATTTTCCTATTTTTTAAACTAGTGTTACTGTATATATTCATTTATATATTATATATACAGGTAAAGCTCGTACAACGGACAGTATAAAGGTAAAGCCCCCCCCCCCCCTGCAAAGGACTAAAATTATTAGTTTAATTGGGAATTTTAACTTTAAAGTTTTCTTCAACAGCATTTCGAAGAAACTCTAATGAGGGTAAACAATCCCAGATTATTATTGAACAATTTTTTTTAATGAAAATCTTGAAATATTTATATAACTTACTCGTATAATTGTACGTAGGTACGAAATAATAAGGTAAATAAAATGAAACAAAAATATTAGTAACTAAACCAAATAAAAATATAGGGTAGTTACACCTCTTTATAATTTTATAGAGCTTCTCTAATCAAAGAAAATGTGCAGGAAATGAGTAACAAAATCAAAATACTGAAAATCTTAAAAATAATACATTAAGTGTTTATTGTAAATTGTAAAACCTTGAATATAATAAATGTACGACTATATAATTGGTAGACGAATAGAATATTGATTAAACTATATAATTTAAAGAGGTTGTTGTACGAGTTACATGACCAGAAGAACGGATAATTTTTGTCTTTTTAAGAGGGTGTCCGTTTAAAGATCGTCCGCTGTACGAGCTTTAATTACCTGTATACTAGATTCTTCATATTCAAGACTTGATAAATGTACTTGAAAACAGCTTTGTAAGAAGTGTTTCAATATATTGAAATTATCTTCAATCAAAAGATATATTAATTAACATCCTTTATTCTATCACTTAGTTTTTAAATATTTTTTACATTTAATAAAAAAAATATTTAAAATATATGAGCTTCTTAGTAACAGCCTATTTCGAGAAATCCATACGAGTAATGTTTTTTTAATTAAAATTAAAAATTATTTGCTGCATATATTTTGTATATGCGTTTTATAAATGTATATATTTTGCATATGCGTTTTATAAATGCATATGCGTTTTATAAAATGCATATGCGTTTTATAAAATGCATATGCGTTTTATAAAATGCATATGCGTTTTATAAAACGCATATGCATTTTATAAAATGCATATGCATTTTATGAAAATGCATATTTCAAGCGAATATGCACTAAATATTTATGTGCATACACTGCATAATGTGCAGTGCATATTGTCTCAACCCTAGTCATATCTATGCAATATTTTTATTTCAATTTACACGACTACATGTAAATCCCATAAAATTTGATGGCTCATATTTGTTACTAAATGCTTTTTTTTGTTTCAAATCAGTACACTGCAATATCCGGTTTTCTTCTCAGAGTACCAAATATCAAATCCAAAGAAAAAGAATGTACACCGTTTGTTTTGAATGTCAACTAGCTAGGTAGAATTAATTCAATAGTAAATATTCGAGTAAAGGAATAAAATAGGGAAAACATATTATGTAATTTTATTTACTTAATTTTAAAGGCAAAATAAGCAATGTCTGCTTATGAAATTCGAATTGGAAATCAAAAACAAGGAGTGTACAATCTTTTACTTCAGTGTCATCTCAGTGTTTAGTGTAATTGTTGCACACAGAGTATCTAAAAATAAATTATATAAGGAACCAAATTTCATGCGGTTTGCAGATTTAAGATTCTAGGACTTAGTTCAAAAATATTATGTTATAAACTCCCTTTCTCTCAAGAACCTAGAGAGTAAGTACCTAGGCTTTAAATATATTTTATAATTAGAAAGAATTATTTAAAATTAACCTTGATAAAAACATGGAATTCAAATTACAATAGCTAATAATTCCAAGTTGCTAAATGTCGAAAAACTCAACCTGATTATTCATTCAATAAGACATAAAATGCTGAAGATTTTGTACAAAAATTTAAACACTTTTAGTAGTATATACACATTATACAGGTGAAGCTCGTACAACGACTGAATGTGTACCTGAAAAAGAGGTCGCTATACCGATCTAGCGGTCGCTGTAAGGTCACAGAATTAGTTCAGTTGGGGATTTAAACTTTGTAAGTTTTCTTTAATAGCATTTCAAAGAAATGCAGATGAAGGTGAACAATCTCAGATTATTATTAGGTAGATATTTTTTTGGAAATCTTATAATATTTATGTAACTTACTCATAAATGTACGAAATAAAAAGGTAGGTAAGACAAAACGAAAATATTAGCAACTAAATAGATATGAATTACGTGCTAACATAGGATAGTTACACCTCTTTTTAATTTCTATAGAGCTTTTTAATGTAAAAGGCCGTACACACGTAGGGTTTTTTAAGTCTTTCCACCAGACTTTTTGCTAAGCTCCTCCTACTTTTTCCACGAGAATATAAGAAAAAACTATATAATATTATATATTTCAGTTGGTATATACCTGCAGGTATCATGGATACCAACTGAAATAAATAATAGTATATAGATTTTTCTTATATTCTCGTGGGAAAAAGTAGGAGGAGCTTAGCAAAAAGTCTGATGGAAAGACTTAAAAAACCCTACGTGTGTACGGCCATTACAAAATCAAATCACTGAAAAAGGATACATTAAGTGTTGATTGTATATTGTAATACCTCTGAATATAATCAATGTATGACTATATAATTTGAGGAGATCGTTGTAGGAGCTGCATGGCCCTTAGAACGGATTATTTTTGTCCTTTGTAGGTCCGTTTAAAGATCGTTCGCTGCACGAGCTTTACCTGTAATTATTATATTGTGGATAAGAACAAAATGGAAAAGTAAATATTTTAACAAGATTATTAGTTAGTTAGTAAGACATCGAGAGAAAACAGATAGAAGAGTTAGATGTGTTCTATATATGGCAGGTTGTTTTTGCTCCAAAGTCACACAACAACATCCTGAATTCTTAAGCTACTCCGCCCAGCTAGGGATCAAAGAACACAACAAATTAGGGCACAACACTTTGTGATTCTTTGAACCCTCTGCTTTGTACCCCGGGCAATAAGAGTGATACAATTTGTACCCCGGGCAATAAGAGTGATACAATTTGTACCCGGGCAATAAGAGTGATACAATTTGTACCCCGGGCAATAAGAGTGATACAATTTGTACCCCGGGCAATAAGAGTGATACAATTTGTATCCCGGGCAATAAGAGTGATACAATTTGTACCCCGGGCAATAAGAGTGATACAATTTGTACACCGGGCAATAAGAGTGCTACAATTTGTACCCCGGGCAAAAAAAGTGATACAATTTGTACTTCGGGCAATAAGAATGATACAATTTGTACCCCAGGCAATAAGAGTGATACAATTTGTACCCCAGGCAATAAGAGTGATACAATTTGTACCCCGGGCAATGAGAGTGATATAATTTGTACTCCAGGTAATAAAAGTGATACAATTTGTACCCCGGGAAATGAGAGTGATACAATTTGTACCCCAGGCAATAAGAGTGATACAATTTGCACCCCAGGCAATATTTATATTATTTATTTTAGTAGGGGTTTAACGTCTGCTTCGGAACCAAAGGCCATATCGCTGACGTCAAAAGGAAATTAAATACAAGGGACTGGAAGAAGCAGTCAGAGAGGAAAGTGGCTCCATGAACAAAGTCACTTACCACCGTCGGTGACAATGCTCATGGATGCAGAAAAGCTACTCCGTGAATGCAGTCACCTACCAAGGAATGTGACGAAACGGAACACAAGCACCGGTGGCTGCACTCACTGATGGAAGAGGAAAATGAAGAGGTGATAGTAAATGAAGCCTACGAGCCTACCTAACACAAAATCTAAGACCTCGTAGTTGAAGAGCATAACCCTAGCGCTATCCTCTAAAACTGCAAGTAGCGTTTAAATACGATAAACATGAAAAAATGAAAATCCAAATTACAACAGTCCGGTGCCCAAGGGACGCCACCCCCTTCTCTTCCATTCACCACAGACAGCTTCAGGATAGAGCCCCATGAGAACAAAAATACAAATAACAAACTCGTTAAAAAGATTCAAAGAGGATATACAAGAAATAATTCATTCCAGAGGGACCATTTTATCTGCCTTATTTTAGGGTTTTGGAAACTTTTGTAAAACAAAAACGCTTCTCATCTTTTTAGAAAAGCATCAAATTTACTAATTTAACAAAAAAAACTTTTGATGAAAATGGTGTATAGTGTGACTGTGATGTCAAATGACGTCCAAGTCTTCGATCTTGCAGTACACTGAAAAAAAATCGATTGAAGGTAAATTAAAAAAAAATCCCTATACAGATCACTAAATGACTCCTTTTACTTAGTTTACACTACATAGGATGACAAATTTCAAAACATGAACACAAGCTAGCATTAGCAGTCGAAATAAGCTGTACGGTAGTGTAGGTACCCAGAGAGAAATCACGTGGGGCCATAGAAAATTTGTATGGCCAACCATAACACCACTCTTAATCTTCTATGACCCTACCATTAGTTCCGTTTATTACACAGTCTTTTATTTAGTATTTTTTTTGTCTTTTTACATAAGTAACGGCTGCCTTGTAAGTACCAATAAAGTGACTACAGTCCCTCACAACAGTCACAGTTTGAGACGAAACGTGCGTTTAAGTGTGTACCACTGTACAGTGTACGCATCTATTGAACTTAAAGTACTCGAAACGCGCGTCCCCGTCTGCACGGGCCCTAACGGACCAGTCCGGTTTGAAATATTGATGCATAATTTAAAAACAATTTAACTTGAGTTACTGAAACTCAGTGACTGTCATTGCATGTGGCCTGTTTATCTATTGTATGAATATCATGGAAATAATGAAACAAGTTTTGAAATATTTAGTTTTATACGATTTTCGATCTGGTGGGCCTCTGGAGCCCGGGCGAAGTACAACAGTTGATGTGTCACATTTTGTGTCACACTAGTAACATCACTTGTAGGAATATTAGCTATTTTTGGCAACAGCGCATGTAATTCACACAAGCTATAGATTTCCGCCTAATAATGTTATAAATCTAAATAAAAACAAAAAATCATTGATTTCACGTAAATAGATCTTAGACAATTAAAGCTCGGATTTCTATCTATTCAAGTCAACTTTTAAAAGAATAAATATATATTTCAACCGGACCGGGCTTTTCAACCGGACAGGGCTTCTCGAGCACTCCGGGTGTTCCAGGTTTAAAAACGCTCAGCGCACTCAATAGACTGAGCAATTCGGTAAATTGTACGGAGCACATCGGTTATTGCCAGACTTTTTCCCTCCAAATTTATATCCTGGTGTGCTGATTTATCGGTTATTGCCCGACTTTTTCCTTCCATCCCTTATATCCTGGTGTCCGATACATCGGTTATTGCCCGATTTTTCTTCCCTCCATTATATCCTGGTTTGCCGATACATCGGTTATTGCCCGACTTTTTCCTTCCCTCCCTTATATCTTGGTGTGCCGATATATCGGTTATTGCCCGACTTTTTCCTTCCCTCCCTTATATCCTGGTTTGCCGATACATCGGTTATTGCTCGACTTTTTCCTTCCATCCCTTATATCCTGGTTTGCCGATACATCGGTTATTGCCCGACTTTTTCCTTCCATCCCTTATATCCTGGTTTGCCGATACATCGGTTATTGCCTGACTTTTCCTTCCCTCCCTTATATCCTGGTTTGCCGATACATCGGTTATTGCTCGACTTTTTCCTTCCATCCCTTATATCCTGGTTTGCCGATACATCGGTTATTGCCCGACTTTTTCCTTCCATCCCTTATATCCTGGTTTGCCGATACATCGGTTATTGCCCGACTTTTCCTTCCCTCCCTTATATCCTGGTTTGCCGATACATCGGTTATTGCCCGACTTTTTCCTTCCATCCCTTATATCCTGGTTTGCCGATACATCGGTTATTGCCCGACTTTTTCCTTCCCTCCCTTATATCCTGGTTTGCCGATACATCGGTTATTGCTCGACTTTTTCCTTCCATCCCTTATATCCTGGTTTGCCGATACATCGGTTATTGCCCGACTTTTTCCTTCCATCCCTTATATCCTGGTTTGCCGATGTATCGGTTATTGCCCGACTTTTTCCTTCCCTCCCTTATATCCTGGTTTGCCGATACATCGGTTATTGCTCGACTTTTTCCTTCCATCCCTTATATCCTGGTTTGCCGATACATCGGTTATTGCCCGACTTTTTCCTTCCCTCCCTTATATCCTGGTTTGCCGATACATCGGTTATTGCTCGACTTTTTCCTTCCATCCCTTATATCCTGGTTTGCCGATACATCGGTTATTGCCCGACTTTTTCCTTCCCTCCCTTATATCCTGGTTTGCCGATACATCGGTTATTGCTCGACTTTTTCCTTCCATCCCTTATATCCTGGTTTGCCGATACATCGGTTATTGCCCGACTTTTTCCTTCCCTCCCTTATATCCTGGTGTGCCGATACATCGGTTATTGCCCGACTTTTCCTTCCCTCCATTATATCCTGGTGTGCCGATACATCGGTTATTGCCCGACTTTTCCTTCCCTCCATTATATCCTGGTGTGCCGATACATCGGTTATTGCCCAACTTTTTCCTTCCCTCCCTTATATCCTGGTGTGCCGATACATCGGTTATTGCCCGACTGCCCATCTAGCGCCAGTCCGTCTAAGGAGTGAGCATGAAATCCGATACACGTTAGAGTGGGAAAAAAGCGGCGTGTGGGAGGTGAGAGAGAACATTCCGAGAATTAGTAATAATTAACGGCTTGATGGAACTCGTTCGTAGATCTGAACCTTGCTGATAGTAATTAGCATGGGTTAAGTAGGTCTTCCTCTGAAATTCAATACGTGTTTGATGACATATAGATAAATATCTAATTAAACAGAAATTTGTTTATAAAGTTAACACATAGAAAAATCGCTACGAGGCTCAGCTCTATTAAGGCTGTCCGATTGTTGTTGTTTTGTTTTTGTTTCTTCTAATCATTATTCCTTGTAAATTACGAAGTAATTTTTGACTACATAATTTTGGTTAGTGTACGCGTGCCATCAAAATTGACGGTTTTTTTACTAAATCTATTTCATGTTCACTGATGGCATAGTTCAATTTATGTAAAAATTATTATCCCTGACTCCTGTTTTACTCCAATATTTTCCACAGATTAAAATCTAATTCAGTAATTGACACCATTTACTGAAATGATATTATTATCATATGTACTGGTATATTTATGAGTACCATTTCAGGTAGTGACTGCAGGTTTCAGTTACTGTACAAGGACTATACAATTACCGTTACTATACTGGTTACTATACAATGACTATGAAATTACCGTTACTATACAAATAGTTACTATACAATGACTATGAAATTACCGTTACTATACAAATAGTTACTATACAATGACTATGAAATTACCGTTACTATACAAATGGTTACTATACAATTACCGTTACTATACAAATGGTTACTATACAATGACTATGAAATTACCGTTACTATACAAATAGTTACTATACTAATAGTTACTATACAAGGACTATAAAATTATCGCTACTATACAAATAGTTACTGTACAATGACTATGAAATTACCGTTACTATACAAATAGTTACTATACAATGAATATGAAATTTCCGTTACTATACAAATAGTTACTATACAATGAATATGAAATTACCGTTACTATACAAATAGTTACTATACAATGAATATAAAATTACCGTTACTATACAAATAGTTACTATACAATGAATATGAAATTACCGTTACTATACAAATAGTTACTATACAATGAATATAAAATTACAGTTACTATACAATTACGGTTACTTTACAATTACAATACAATAACAGTTACTATACAATTACCGTTACTATACAACTACCGTTACTATAAAATTACCGTTACTGTACGATTACAGTTAATATAATATTACCGTTAATACAATTACAGTTACTATACAAATACAATTACTATACAAATACCGTTACTATACAATTACCTTTACCATAAAATTACCGTTACTATACAATTACCGTTACTATACAATTACAATTACTATACAAATACCGTTACTATACAATTACCGTTACTATATAATTACCGTTACTATACAATTACCGTTACTATACAATTACCGTTACTATACAATTACCTTTACCATAAAATTACCGTTACTATACAATTACCGTTACTATAAAATTACAGTTACTATACAATTACCGTTACTATACAATTACCGTTACTATATAATTACCGTTACTATACAATTACCGTTACTATACAATTACCGTTACTATATAATTACCGTTACTATACAAATACCGTTACTATACAATTACCTTTACCATAAAATTACCGTTACTATACAATTACCGTTACTATACAATTACCGTTACTATACAATTACCTTTACCATAAAATTACCGTTACTATACAATTACCGTTACTATACAATTACCGTTACTATACAATTACCGTTACTATACAATTACCGTTACTATACAATTACCTTTACCATAAAATTACCGTTACTATACAATTACCGTTACTATACAATTACCGTTACTATACAATTACCGTTACTATACAATTACCGTTACTATATAATTACCGTTACTATACAATACCGTTACTATACAATTACCGTTACTATACAATACCGTTACTATACAATACCGTTACTATACAATACCGTTACTATACAATTACCGTTACTATATAATTACCGTTACTATACAATTACCGTTACTATACAATTACCGTTACTATACAATTACCGTTACTATACAATTACCGTTACTATACAATTACCGTTACTATACATTTACCGTTACTATACAATTACCGTTACTATACGAGTTATAAGGATGCTCTTTAATGTACTTATTCTCAATTGTTCTATTTTTTATGCTCATTACCTTCGCAGGTTGCAGAAGGTTATATTTTACCTGGCATTTATTTATTTATCATCTTTCTATTCGCATAACTAAAAAAGTATTCCAATAAATTGTCTGAAATTTGATGGTACGATTGGACATCATCCAGGAACCATTTTAGTTAATTATGGGAACGTACAGGTTAAAGGTCAAGGTCATTTATAAGTTGCGGTGGTGAAGGTGCGCTCTACGAAAACCTGTCATCTAGTTGCTTATATTTTATTTCAATTTTGGATAATGTTAATGAATAAAAGTTCTTCAACTACAATATTATGAACCGCAATTATTTTAATGTGAGTTAAAAAAGAATATAGTGAGATGTTGTCTCTCGTGTAGCGAGATGTTGTCTCTCGTGTAGCGAGATGTTGTCTCTCGTGTAGCGAGATGTTGTCTCGTGTAGCGAGATATTCTCTCATGTAGCGAGATGTTCTCTCGTGTAGCGAGATGTTCTCTCGTGTAGCGAGATGTTCTCTCGTGTAGCGAGATGTTCTTTCGTGTAGCGAGATGTTGTCTCGTGCAGCGAGATGTTCTCTCGTGTAGCGAGATGTTCTTTCGTGTAGCGAGATGTTGTCTTGTGTACGAGATGTTCTCTCGTGTAGCGAGATGTTCTTTCGTGTAGCGAGATGTTGTCTTGTGTACGAGATGTTCTCTCGTGTAGCGAGATGTTCTCTCGTGTAGCGAGATATTCTCTCGTGTAGCAAGATGTTCTTTCGTGTAGCGAGATGTTGTCTTGTGTAGCGAGATGTTCTCTCGTGTAGCGAGATGTTCTCCCGTGTAGCGAGATGTCTCTACCCACACGTTAGTTCTGTTCAGTAGGCGAGAGGTATCTTCTATGGACATAAAAGGAACGATGATACTATGAAGTAATGTGTAGATAGCCACCTACACAGGGACTACACAGCTACACACAGAGACTACACAGCTACACACAGAGACTACACAGCTACACAGAGACTACACAGCTACACACAGAGACTACACAGCTACACACAGAGACTACACAGCTACACACAGAGACTACACAGCTACACACAGAGACTACACAGCTACACACAGAGACTACACAGCTACACACAGAGACTAAACAGCTACACAGAGACTACACAGCTACACAGAGACTACACAGCTACACAGAGACTACACAGCTACACAGAGACTACACAGCTACACAGAGACTATACAGCTTCACACCATAGTCTTATTGCGTAAATAATTAACTAGGGTTCTGACAATATGCTTTTAAAATCATAGATCCTGAAAATATTACATACGGAGAGAATTAAAGAGTATTGAATGGTTCTACACCAGCGGTATATAGTATTCGATACCATTTCATTTCGTCTGAGATATTCTGAAGATCTATGATTTATAAAGCATATTGTCACAACCCTAATAATGAGTAAAGGTATAATAACCTTTTTATTTTTTTGGAGAAATTCAGAATAAGACTTGAAGAGAAAACAGAAAGAAACAAATAAACAAAAGGAAAGTATATGTATGGCCCATTAACTAGAAAGAACTCTGGGCAATGACTCTGTCTGTATATTACGTAAAATCTGGATAATGAATAATAGGCTTGCATTTTAACAGGTAAAATAAAATGGAAAGTGAAATTCTGTACTAGAAATAAACTCTTAAAGTGTTAAAGAAATCAGATCACCTGTAAGTAACCAATCATCAAACCATCCATCGTAATATTAATATTAATAACTATATTAACTGTAATCTTAATAATTCAAATCTTCTCTAATTTCCTAATTGCTCTTTCAATTCACGCGGCACTAACGTCGCAGCCACTCCCTGCACTGATAAAAAATTGCGAGTCAGCCTGACTCATCGCTTGAGTCAAGGCTGCAAAACTCTAATATTGGAGTCTTTTTCTTGATTGACTCTACCTGAGTCAAACTGACTATGAATTAGGAGTCAACATGACTCTTGTTTTTGAGTAAAGTATTAGGATGAGTCAAATTGACTCACATTTTTGGGAAAAACTGAAGACTCAAATAAAGCACATCATGAAGTGAAGAGTTACAGAAACTTTGAAGAGTTCAATACCTCCTATTCTAAATGTAGCTAGTTAATGTTTAATGACACTATTTTATATATTACATTTTAATTTTATTGATCTATTTGTTTCAGAGTATTTACAGTATAAATAAAAAGACTGAAATTTCTTTAGTAGAAGATGACTATTGCTTCATTACTGAATAATTATTATACTACAATTTTTATTATTTCTAACCCTTCACTTTATTTAAAATTCTTACTAAAATATTTATGTTTGATGCTATAAACTTTTTGCTGTTCAATAATGATCTTTCATACTTAATTTCAATACATTTACCAGTTTCACACACGGTAAAGAACATTGCAAAGTGTTAACATTGCAGCAAATCACTAAACAACGTTCACGTTTGTCACAGAGTTCGCCGTGATGTCGGTAGTGGTGTCGCAGGTCATAAGTTGTGTGACATGTGTTTTAAATGTCAGCAAACACCGGCAACGTAGCGTATGACGTCCGATAGACCTTGTATAGTAATGGAGATGTTTGTAGCAAGGTCTACCTAGGCTTCTACGTCGCCTCAGTGCTCTTCAATTGCTAGATTATTGCGTATAACATTTCTAGTTTCACAAGCGTGTTTCGCTATAGAATGGTAAAATGATTGTTTGACAATATAATAAAAAGATGAGAAGAATTTGAAGATATAATTAATTTCAGATTTAAAAAACATAAATATTGTGTATAATTGTATAACTGTTTTATTATGTTTATGAATAAATTGTTTCATTCTGAGATTACGTTTAAATAGAGGAATTCGTAACGTTATTTTCGATATTATTTATAAATTTTTATTATTTCTATCGACTGTAATTTGATAGTAAGGGGTTCATCCTGAGTGGAATATTATTTGTATTATCTTACAGAGACAAATTATTTTGAAAATCATAACTATTATATTAAATCAGTTATGTAACAGTTCTAAAATGTGTCATAAAATCATTCAAATTAGGTTGTAGCATGTCAACCTTTTTTTAGAGTTTGCGTACCTAGAATATCTTAGCCAACTTCTGCACCACTTTTGTCCATGTGGCGCAGAAAGTGGCGTAGAGTCGCCACAACTAGGCAGGTCATTTTCGCGACTCCTCCCTCTAGTTTGAGATCAGCAAGGTGAAGTGAGTTAAGAAACCTCAATGGAGCATTGGCTCTGGTACTGTGAACACCTTATGTTGTCTGTGTTGTTGTCGTCTGTGTCTGTCACGTGCTCTGGCAACTGTTCGATCGGTGAAGATGTCAGTGAAGTGATAAGTGCTAAAGTGAAATAAACAAAAACTTGATTTCAATGTAAGTGATTTATCGTCTTCTTATTTGTAAGAATAATTATAAATTTTTAGCAAAAGTTACATGTGTTCTATTTAATCTGGATTGATTTACGTGAAAAAATCTAAAAATATTTACTGTGAGCCTAAAAGTTTCTCGTATTAATTAAGTTTCGAAGTCGGTATCACCTAACTAATTAAGACTCAACACATAATGGCGATGTGTAGAATGATGGATGGTAAATATATATTTGATGGTTAACCGTGTCCCTACACATGCGGTGTAGCCAGTAATGACAAGGTGCACTTATAAGGCTTGGTACAGTCTTATCAGACAGCATCAGCTGTTGGTCTCCTTATACAGAGCACACAGTGTATAATGCACCCAAAATGCAACTATACACGCCTCATGCAAATCCAAACAACTGTCTCACCATCACGATGGGTTCTGTTTTGTGCGACCACATTGGTTCAGGTCAAACTAAATGGCTGGTCGTCTGCAGAGATTTTCTCAGATGGATATTATACGTCGTGGTTGTTACATAAGTTTGTTGTATTGAACGAATTGTCTAGAAGTTACATTCGTATTTATAAGTAACATATTCGAAGAAACTTGATAATGAAAAAATAATTAAAATATCTGGCAATTGTATTTGAAATCATAATTGTTCAAAATAGAAAGTATCTAAACTTAATACTAATGACTTAGAAATAAGAATGGGAATCTATTGGCAGCTCTGTATAATTTTTTAGTGTTACAGAAAATAAGTAGGTGAAACATGTTCGTAACACGTTATAGTGGTGAAATACACTGATAATTCTCCTGATAATAACTTGTTAGAAGTAAATGAATAAATAATGATTATACAACTGTGATTAAATTAATTTCGGATGAATGATAAAAATACCGTTTAAAAATTATGTTTTTTAATATTAGCAATTTTATTTAGAAACCAAGTGGTACATGTTCAATGGTAGCAAATAAGAACTAGAACTATTTTTGGAGTTAATGACAATATACCTCACGATTAAATGCTAATATATCTGTCATAATCATATTTTGATATATTTTTTTTACAATTTATCATTCATAATCATTTTCATGCCAAATAACAAATTTGGAACAGGCCAATAACTCGTAACTTATCCTAGTAAAAAACTAAAGGCGGGGCAATGATTGCCCCAGATGTTATTTTTCTTTACAAATTACTTGATTGACTAAAGCATTAGATACTGTCATTTTACAAATAATTTCTTCAAATTCATTGAAATAATTTAAAATAAGACACCGTTACAAGTGGAGTAGACATTTTCACGCAGGCTTTTTCAAGTGGCTAGTTGTTGTACACTTCAACCCCAATGTTTATTTAACATATTCAACATAACTGAAGATATTTACAATGATCTATCAGTTCTATTTTTACAATACATAAATCTATGTTTATTTCTAGCAATAGACTTTACTTCATTATTAAATTCAGCAAAAATAAAATAAGTACAGTAACTATCAGTAATTCTAGTAATTGATTTTAAATCAATTTTGTCTATAAAAGGAATAAGGCAATATTTTGTGCTTTCTGTATAAGGGTACGCAGCTTCTCAAAAAGTTGTGACTACGCCCCATCAAACGTTATTATCTAACTATTTTGGTGTAATGTCCTCTGGTTGCTAATTGGATTTATTATCTAACTATTTTGGTTGGTGTAATGTCCTCTGGTTGCTTATTGGATTTATTATCTAACTATTTTGGTTGGTTTAATGTCCTCTGGTTGCTCATTGGATTTATTATCTAACTATTTTGGTTGCTGTAATGTCCTCTGGTTGCTAATTGGATTTATTATCTAACTATTTTGGTTGGTTTAATGTCCTCTGGTTGCTAATTGAATTTATTATCCTTGTATATTTTGGGTGGTTTAATGTCCTCTGGTTGCTTATTGGATTTATTATCTAACTATTTTGGTTGGTTTAATGTCCTCTGGTTGCTAATTGGATTTATTATCTAGCTATTTTAGTTGGTTTAATGTCCTCTGGTTGCTCATTGAATTTATTATCTAACTATTTTGGTTGGTTTAATGTCCTCTGGTTGCTCATTGAATTTATTATCTAACTTTTTGGTAGGTGTAATGCAAAATGAAAAATCACAAATTCATCATTTTTAGTTTAGTTTTAATTTAAATTTCAAGAGTAAGAGTTTAATGAGCTACCTATTTACAGTTGCCCTAGTATGCCCTCCATCTTACCTATGCATTAGTATACTCTATCTTACATTTTCCCTAGTATACTCTATCTTACATTTTCCCTAGTATACTGTATTTACCTCTGCCCTAGTATGCCCTCTATCTAACCTTTGCCCTCTATCTTACCCATTCACTAGTACACTCTATCTTACCCATGCACTAGTATAATCTATCTTACCCATGCACTAGTATACTCTATCTTACCCATGCTCTAGTAAACTCTATCTTACCCATGCACTAGTATACTCTATTTTACCCATGCACTAGTATACTCTATCTTACCCATGCACTAGTATACTCTATCTTACCTATGCTCTAGTATACTCTATCTTACCTATGCCCTAGTATACTCTATCTTACCTATGCCCTAGTATACTCTATCTTACCTATGCCCTAGTATACTCTATCTTACCTATGCCCTAGTATACTCTATCTTACCTATGCCCTAGTATACTCTATCTTACCTATGCCCTAGTATACTCTATCATACCTATGCCCTAGTATACTCTATCATACCTATGCCCTAGTATACTCTATCTTACCTATGCCCTAGTATACTCTATCTTACCTATGCCCTAGTATACTCTATCTTACCTATGCCCGAGTATACTCTATCTTACCTATGCCCTAGTATACTCTATCTTACCTATGCCCTAGTATACTCTATCTTACCTATGCCCTAGTATACTCTATCTTACCTATGCCCTAGTATACTCTATCTTACCTATGCCCGAGTATACTCTATCTTACCTATGCCCTAGTATACTCTATCTTACCCATGCTCTAGTATACTCTATCTTACCTATGCACTAGTATACTCTATCTTACCTATGCCCTAGTATACTCTATCTTACCTATTTACTAAGCATCTCAACGTATCTCCACACTAAGAAAGTTGTTAACCAATAATATTATTTGGAGAGCTAATGTCTAGTGTGAAGGCAAACCACTATACCACTATGGGTGCATCTGGTAGCTACGGACCATTAAGGTGTCATGTTGCAGTATAGTTACTATACATATTAGTTACTATAATATGTAGTTAGCTACTTACTCTACTATATAGTTACTATAAACATTATGTTACTATATTATTCTCATGTAGTTAGTATGTGAACTGTCTCTTTTTGCAATTCAGTTATATTTACATTGGTAATGATCTTTAATAGTTTTGATTGGTCCTAATTTTATTATTTTCCTCTTATTTATACACTTCAAGTTGTTTAAATTTAAACATTCTTTTACATGTATTCAAGTAGTTTTATTTTAAATAACTGATGAATACAATAAGTTTTTGGGAGTAGTGAACGCTATTCGAAAAAAGAAGATTTCGAATTCAATATTTTTTTGATAGTTTATTTTTCTAGAATTATAGTTTGAATTAATAGTGTCAATCTCTCCATACTTGTACTACAACCATTAGTCACATAAATATGAATTGGAATGAAATTCATCATGCAAAAATCTATAAAGAGAGAGAAGTGAATTTGTAATATGGTGATTGTTTGGTTGGAAATAATACAGAGTCTAAAATTATTATCAAAATTAAATTGTGGATATGACATTGTGATAATACAACCAAAAATGTCATTGCAATGTGAAATATAAGTTACTTAATTTCAACCGTTACGCAATTTCGTACATTAGTTACATATAATATAAATATACTGACAGTTTGGTAGAACGTGTCACAGTGGGTGTTTACTTTAGTTGTTTTAACACTTATCTTAATAAAGAAACAGTTTTTACAAGAATTAACCAGTGAATGTAGTGTACGGGGATAAGTAATTATACATGGATATACAATTATTTTAAAGTACATATTTTGTTATTAACAATTTATAAATTTCAATTTTCTATCCAATAGAGATTATTAATCCTTTAATTGCCAATCTAAGTTTTTATCTTGAGGGTGATGTTCAATGTATATATTGGGTGGAGTGTTTTGTCTATTTAAATGCTATAGCTTATCAGGCATATGATTATTATTTTATTTTATCTAACTTTTACTGTTTTTTTAAAATATTAACTCCAGCAATAAATGTCTTACAATTAAATGACTTCAGAGTAGTTTGAAATTAGTCTCAATTTGATTTTTAAGATAGTAAGATAGTTGTTTTTCTTGTTCTCCGTAGTACACAATTCTCTTGTTATATTTATTTACTCATATACTCTTATTTGGTAATATGCTCTCTTGCTATATAATTTGTTTTAATAGATATTGCAATCAATAGTTACTTGTTCCTAAATTGCCTTTCTTGATTAACTTATGGTATAAATCCTTTAAAAATTCCGATACAGTGTTTATCAGAACAATACTTCCACTATCCAAAGTATTATTCATTTAATAAAGAACATTATTAATAACAATTCATCAATATGTCATCCAAGTGTAAAAGTATGTTTTGTAAGCAGCGATTATCGCTAATCACTGGTTCAATGCTATTCCTATGGTGCTGTTTTGCAACGGACAGTTATCGCTGAACACTAGATCAATATATTCCTATTGAAACAATGGGTACATGCAAAAAGTGCTTTTATAACTTGTATATAATGTACCATTTTCTATCCCTATCCAATGAATTCCCCTATCCAATGAACTCCTCTATCCAATGAATTCCCCTATTCAACGAATTCCTCTAGCTCTTCCATAAGTAATTTCAACATCAGTGTCTCTATATGGAAGTCTTTAAGACTCATAATGGCTTCATTTCCAACGAATTAATATCAGTCATTCATTTCTTATAATTTACACTATAGCAACTAATTCTAAGAATTTGTTGATAGAATGAAAAGTGGTGAAATAAAGAGGTGGTAGTTATAGTTTCTGTCTTGAATCTAACTTACTTTAAACAACTTCTACGATGTATACTGTATAGGTAGATTGTATTGCTCTGTGTATTTACTTATTATTGTGTGCAGAATTAGTATTACTTGTGTACTTACTTAGTATTACTTTGTGTACTTACTTAGTATTACTTTGTGTACTTACTTAGTATTACTTTGTGTACTTACTTAGTATTACTTTGTGTACTTATTTAGTATTACTTTGTTACTTATTATTAATTCGTCTACTTTTAACTATATATTTTTATTTCTGTCTATCAACACACAAAATTGTTCAAAAAGGCATCTTTCAATAAGTAAGGATAAATAATTAATAATTTTAGTAGAGAAATGCTTTTTTTCCAATTTTAAGATTTTTACCTTATTTGTTATATGAAATTTAGTTACACCAATAAGTATTTTAATGAATATAGACATCTAATTTGTAGTTCACTTGGGCCACAATAATTAAAACTGTTTTCTAATTCGTTTTTGTGATTTTAGTTTCTACTTAACTTATACGAAAGAAAAACCTATAAATAATTTCAAAAAAAGACTGAAATTCATAACGAATTACAATTCAATAGCATTTGTACTGTGAATTTAACCAATTAGTAATTTAACCAATGTGATAGAACCAATGCAGGGTAGGTACAACTTGCTAGAATGCATTGCAACTTTCACTAACTACGGTGCCAATCCGCGTATATTTAATTCCATACATTAAAATTCAGACAGTTATCTAAATTGTAAGTAAGAAGCATGTTACATTGCATGCAATGGGATAGTGTTCGGGTAAGAGCGGCTAAGATGGTTGGTTGATGTGTAAAATGAAAAATAAAAATACGAATAGTCATATTTTAGGTTTTTCACAAGTAGATTTTGTTATATATTTACCAAGTTGAGGAGTGTGAATAATATAAATAATTCTTTCATCAAAATATACATCAGCATTCTTTACATCCAAGTATTGTACTGAGAAAAATGTAGGTCGAATAGCCTTTACGCGCTTCAATACGCAATCACATCAGGAAGAAATATGATCTTTTTTTTTACTATAGAATCTAATTATACTGTTGATATGATTTAAGCTCAATTAGTAGACATTAGCACTTGGGTATTGATCGAATAAACATTTTTATTGCACTTTACGGGGAAAATATTGAACTTTTACTAGTAAATCAGCGTAGCCTTGCATCGTTAATCTTTTTAAAATATTAGAAGGTAGTTGAAATCGGATATTTCCTTATGATCTTTCAATATAATCGACACGGACCTCGGATTAAAGCTTTCTATGAGGGATAACTTGAGTTTCTCTTTCCAAATGACTCCATGGGGTGTTAGTATCTTTAGATTTTACACCAATGAGAACTACTAATAAAGTCGCATCTGTAGTCAGTCCGGACACCAATGAGAGGAGTTTTCATCTCCCGATTCGGTTGGTTCATTAATATAGAAGTCTTTATATGGAGCATGACAAGTGCCTCGGAGTCTCATATATAGGGAGACCCTCATGCCTTTGTACATTTAAGGTCTGATATCAGTGTTTGTATATGGCAATGTGTTCTTTTTATGGAGCTACAGAACAACATGAGGCTTCTACAATCCTCTTTTTCTGTCACTGGCAAAAGTATCTTTAGAGCTGTTAATTGTAGTGTTTGTTCTACTCTGGTATATTAAGTCTGTTTATAAGGTATAAGCTCCCAATATCTTTTGAACTTATTTTATGGTAAAAATAATGACGTGCTATACAAAGCGGCTCCCTAATATGGTGAAGTTAATGCCCCTGGCTAAACAACTAACAAGTATGCAATATCATTATATGACCTCATAGTTAACTAATGTAATTCTATTGAATCGAATTCAAATAAGAAAATAAGGTACATAAATTCAAAATGAACATCCATATTCTCTATCGACCACTTGATTACGATAGATCTAGTATCTTCTAATATATGATACCTAATTATAGTTTATTGTCTGAAAAAATATACGAGTGACCATCAACAGCTAGAATGCATAAACACTATCTAGTAAAAGATCCTGAATATTCTTTTTGTTGCTATTTTTTTCTGAAAGTGCAGCAAGGTCGTCTAAAGATGAACAAAGAAAGCTGTTTGACAGCAGGATGTGCTTTGTTTGACACAATAGAAATGCAAACCTGATTTTACAAAAACGATACCATAGTACAAGCATATTCAAACTCTAAAATTATAATACCGCCCTACTTAACTGTATACCTAATAACAGCATTTCGCTTATTGCAGATACTTGTAAAGGAGAAAGCGCCATGGATTATGTTCAAGCTGAGAACCCCGCCACTCCTACAACCCCACACAACGATTCACACCAACCATCTTCACCATCCGCAGCTTCTTCTCCTCCTCTCACGACACAACCCCCCACATCAACAATGACGTCCCTTTGCAACATTACCGCTGAAGGTAATAATTTATTACCAACTGAAGATGTCGGATCCTCATCCATTACCACAAACCCTTCTTCCTTCAATCAGTATCATCAAGAAATACCTCCTGCAGAAAAACAAGCAGCCCTTACAAGCAAATTTAAGCTGGTTAAGGGATTCGGCACCGGAATAGGGCCTCCATCGTCTTTCAATTCCTTTAGAGCTTCTTTATTAGAAGGAACTGGTTCAAACTATTTGCAACCTGTGAACCACAAGAAACATCCTGGTTCACTGAATCGCGAAATGAAAAAACAACTATCAGATATGGATATAGCTTCTTCGAAGGAGGAACTTCACGACATCACTAACATGGGCACATTTAATCCTATTCCTGGCTCTACCGATATTCACGTCATGTCCCCATCATTGGCTAGTAGTCAAGTTCTCTCTAAAACACGGCCCTTGTCTCCTTTCCAAAGTGACACGGTGAATACTCATCCAATTGCATATCAACGACAAGAGTACAGTGACGAGTCTTCTAGTTGTGGTACAGTGGAAGGAATACTAAAACCAGATCGATCTACCAATGGGTAAGATAAATTATGTTGTTACCACAGACTTATGTAATATTTCCTTGAAATTTCAACAAAAATATTAAATGCATGTGTTCTGTTTTCAGACAAAATCGATCTATGAGAAGGAAAGGTGGATCTAATAATTTGGAAAGCAAGGATTATATTAAAGGCTCAATCAAAGAAACACTTTACCCAGAAGATCTGAAAAGTGAAAACAGTTCTTCAGGAGCAAAACCAAAGGGAGCAAGGTAAGATTCACATATATTAAATAACCTGGTAAATCAAATTACGATAGTGACACTCTTAGGTACTAATTCTGTCACAATAAAACCCATTGATCATCTGAACCAAACCTGGATGTTTCCAGAAGAAGATTGTAGGTACGGATGATTTTATCTCGCATTATCATAGCATAAATTCACAAGGAAACCCTTATTGAGAATGTTTGGGCGTTGTTAACAAGGACGATAGTCAGTCGTTACATAAACACTTCACGGAACAAACAACAGCTCTCACTAATTAAAACCTGAACAGGCAGAGATGTTCAGATATACCTACCTAAAAAATCGATAATGTTCAGTGACAGAAAAGCGTTAGACATTATATTCTGAACATAATATGAACTTTTAGGCAGGTTAAATCAGATATATATTGACAATGTCTAGACAAGGGAAAAGTCATCCCTAAAATTTCGGCGTGAAATTTAATGCACTTTGAAATTTCACGAGATGCCCACATACGTCAATATAATCTCCTAAAAATTGCATCCATGGCGCCAAACTCGCCGTATTTTTTATTATCGTTATTATTGTCGAAGAACAAAAGAACAGAATCACAGTGGATGATTTTACAGTCTTTTGTTTTGACGGAATAATGCCTCGTAAAAGGGAGAAATTTGAGCAGTCGAATCATTTTAGTCTAGCAGATTGACACGATTGTACAGATCTGAGGAATAAAACTTACAACACTCTTATATGGATTGTTTAAATGCATTGTCTAACAAAAACATGTAGTTTCACACCAGAAGTATTTTTTTAAATGAACAAGGAATAAATGTGGCGAATTGGTAGATGTAGGTAGGGGCGCTAAATGGCGAAAGCATTCTTTATATGGCAATGTAGGAGAAGGGGGGTTGCCATTTCTGTGAGTTGGCAACACAAACCACTTTCTGAGAAGTACAGCACTGCGTTGCCAGAATCTAATGCATACACTTACACTCTAACGTCTAGTGAGTCACAGGCAGATTAGAGTGAATTGCATAAGCTGTTAGTTGTCACACAAATCAAACACGGGGCTAAATTGACACTCAGCACTGATTAGTAATAGGTTAGTACTAGGCTAGTATATTCCTCAAAGTAACTGTACAAATAGACTGATAGTTTATTTATAGCTACTATTAATATGACGTAGTAATCTCGTATGGGTTATATTAATAATCTCTCCGTCATAGGAGTGAAATCAGATTTTTTATTCATGAAATGTTACATCATTCGATATCTTTTAGAGTGGTTACTGAATGTCTCAATAATTTTCTGTCAAAAAGTTTATTATCTATCTAATGTATTAAATAGAAATGTAGACAATCGATAAATCAAATCACTCGCAACTATTTTACATGAACTAGAGTATTTCTCTTACATTTAATTAGTTCAACTATGTAAGCTATTCATTTGTAGTGTGTGTTCCGTTGCGAGGGTGGTTCACTTTTCCTCAATGAAGGTGAATGAAATGGGCGGGCCCTAAATACTCCTCTTTTCACTATGGGGTGGTGGCTGTAGGTCGTTTGGGTAGGTATGTTCGTGCGTAACTCAGTGCTTGTTAATTATTGGACGGTAAGTAGATAGTACGGCGTTAAATTGATACAGAGTGATAGTTGTCAGTACCCGCGCAGGGGTGCTGTGTACGTTTATGCTAATGAAGTCAGTTAGGCATAAGGGAGTTCCATATTTTACTGAATAATATGATCATTATAAAATAAAAATGCGTATTGATAGGATAAGGATATTTATGTAAGAAAAGTATGAAAAAATCTACAATTCAACAAGCCCTTATATAATTTCTATTAAAGAAATTCTCGGTTATTTGATAAACACATCAATTTTAACTTGACTTTCCTCTGTTCGTTTGATCAATTTAAAAGTTGTTTTGTTTCAAAAGCAGACTAGTACTCGAGTACTCTCAATGTCAAGGTATCTTTGAATTAAAATTAAGGCCAGAGATCGAGAGGGAGTTGCTTGTTTTGAAGCTAAAAAGGATAATAACCTCAGGGGCGAATTGAGTCGACACCTTTACCTGCTCTCCTTACCTCTCTGATCCCTAACCTCCATAGTAGAGCATTTGTTTTGAAGATTTTTCTCAATTAGTTCTATGTACTCATCTTGTTATATTTAAATCATTAATATATTTCTGTTTATATGGTTAAGACAATAGTTCGTAATAATATATGGCATAGTTTGTAGCTGTTCAATTCAATTTGCTATTCCAGATAGTTTATGTAATGTACAAATATGGAGCGATTGAACCTAATTTAATCAGAGTGCTCATAGGTATAGATCTTAACAGTTCCATTTTCAAATTGGTCTGCCCATACGCTAAGCATTATTAATTTGGAGTTCTAAGAAAGGTATCCGTACAGAAAGGAGAGCAGTAGTGTTTTGCCAGTCATTTCCATAAGCTTATTAGCTGAAATCTTCTGGACAGATGGATAGTTGTTACCCGCCCAGACTCGAGGCTTCTTTGGCCTTATTAGACCGATGGACTCGCTAGGCGTTGGTCAGCAGATTGTTTGATTTGCGACACGCTAATCTTTCCACAGACATTTACTCTAAGTGTTATTCACTACTAATTTGTACTCTTTTGAAATACAGGTGTTAAGTATAATTTAATTAATCACTTGCTGTTGATGATGTTTATATTTAATATATATTTATCATTTTAAAATTCATCTTGTATCAATCTTGACGTAATTATCAAATATGATTTGATTCATATATTTGATAGCGATATTATAGTTTATATTTTACAGAGCATTCTCTCCCAACAATTTATTACTTACTAAAATATCAATTTTATTAATTAAAATTGTAGGATTATTAGTCAAATTGTTGCAATACACGAAGTATAATATGACAATAGGCCGAAATGAATGAAAAGGCCGAGATGACAATAGGCCTAAAGGAAACTGTGTTCTCCTTATAAGGTAATAGTTGCCGCTATCAGCCTCATCACACCTTCTCTAATCGAGTGCTAAATCATTGAAATAAACCTTGATCATTCTAAATACAGTCGGGATAGAATTTAGAGGCTTAATATGGAGAGAAAAGATCCCGCCAGATATCTGATTTAGATGCTGGAAAGCCTAACTTGGATAAAATCAGCTTACCATTTTCGTCTAAAATTCAGTGATCGGTGGGTAGGTTTTTTTAGTACACCGGTAACATTTAAGGTCTCTCCTTGCTCACATTGACAATTTTTAAAGAATAAACAGATATGGAGATTATATTTAGTTATGTAGACATAGATTTTATTAATATTTAATAATAGAAACTTACTACCTTCCGTCATTATCTTATTTAGTTGATTAAAATTAAATATTTAGATAGCATTTTAAAATTCTTATTTTCGATCTGAAATGAAGAATGATTTCCAATACTCGGAGATCTTTTGAGGTTTCTTTGAAAAATGCCTCCTACACTTTATTCGAGTTTGTTATTTCTCGAGAGCTTCGCACTCTCGTCCACCCTATAGTTATTGCCCTTATAGGGATAATGCGTGTCCGCCCCGATCCAGAGACACCTACGATATAAATTTAAGAAGCTTTTCACATCTGAATTTACGATATCATTGCTTTTAGTCTTCTAAATACTCTATTGAAACTCACTCATTAACAAACTTTAGTTCATCAATCAAAACATCTACAATGAGATTAAGTGAATATGGTACAGCATCAAATTTCCTTTTTCGAAATAATTTACTGTCTTACAAAAACCTAAATCCAATAATTAATTGATCATTTGTTAGATTGTCTTTATTGTTACATTAGACAATTACTTTAAATCATAGACACTTAATGCAGTGTGGATAAGTTTAACTCTGATTCACAAGCGGGTTTTACCAGTTTAGTTAAATGGTCCAAGCGTGAATGGTAGGTACCACACTACCATTTATAGATCAGCTTTAAATTCTAAGAAAATATGTGAATGGTCGAGATTGGTTGCTTCATTTCCATATTTTCTACATACCAGCCAAATATGTACATAATTCACTAATTACTTTTTAATTGAGATCACTGAACCTTTACTGCAGTTAGCCTATCTAACATCATTTACTTATTATCAAAAAACATGATTTTTCTATACATTTATATGTGGAACATGGGAAAGTTTCACGTCTTGTTATACAAATACGTAGCTAGATGAAAGTTAAAATTGTGAACACTTATTTAGCCCGCTAAGCTTTTATCTTACCGGTAACATAATTAGTTATAGCAATATTTTAACGCATAACTAGTTTCATGGTAATATCCTTAATAGTTTTTATCAATTATTTAATTATAACTGCAAATTGTTACGCATTTCTCTAAAGTGCAAAAAGTACCTACCATATCATGAAACATTATGCAGTTACGATTCCATTATTTTATTATTCATGTTGCTTCTTTCTCCCTATTTTTTTATTACAAACTTTATTTATTTGCGTAGTTCGAAATAAATATTCGAAGTTACCATTTCGTTAATTGTAATATTTATAATATTTGTGAATAGCTGTTTTTATTTTAACTTTGTATTTTTTTATGAACTAAATTGTACGGGCATATATTTTTCGGGAGCTATATGAATGAAACTTACTTTGTAGACTATTTGTTACTTTATACTATCACTAGTCACAGTTTAGCGCTGTGATACATCACCACTGTTACTTTAAACTCTCACTAGTAACGGTTTAGCGCTGTGATACATCACCACTGTTACTTTAAACTCTCACTAGTAACGGTTTAGCGCTGTGATACATCACCACTGTTACGTTATACTATCACTAGTCACAGTTTAGCGCTGTGATACATCACCACTGTTACGTTATACTATCACTAGTCACAGTTTACCGCTGTGATACATCACCACTGTTACTTTATACTATCAATAGTAACTGTTTAGCGCTGTGATACATCACCTCTGTTACTTTATACTCTCACTAGTCACAGTTTAGCGCTGTGATACATCACCACTGTTACGTTATACTATCACTAGTCACAGTTTACCGCTGTGATACATCACCACTGTTACTTTATACTATCACTAGTAACTGTTTAGCGCTGTGATACATCACCTCTGTTACTTTATACTCTCACTAGTCACAGTTTAGCGCTGTGATACATCACCACTGTTACGTTATACTATCACTAGTCACAGTTTAGCGCTGTGATACATCACCACTGTTACGTTATACTATCACTAGTCACAGTTTAGCGGTGCTACTAGTTTAAAGCAAACCCCTCCCTCCCCAATAAAGAGCTAGTAGAGTGTTCCGATAACTGAGATCCTTTTGGTCACTCCTTAGGCCAGCTGAACGCCCTGGCCCATATAAGGGAGCACGCCTACGACTGTCATACCATGCACCACATAAGCTCTCTCTCACCACAATTCTTACTGATCTATAGACCTAGAGATACTATCTCTGCCATTGTGAAGCGAGATAATGTCAACGAGATAAAGATTCTAACGGTACAGAGATGCATTTCAAAACGAACATTTTATTCATCTGAAAAATGATTTTCTAAATAATATACCAAATGTATCTGACAAAGTACGACCTACTTTGACGGAAAAACAGCTTTTATATGCTGCCTTGGTTCCATAAAAGTTAATTGCATAAAACGTCCCACGACGTTCTTACTTTTGAAGAATATTCAACAAAAACAAGACACCAGTGTGGGACGCATGTATGTCCTGAGAAAGTTAGCACAATTAGTCTTCAACTCTCGGATACGGGTTCAATGAAAAGTAATTCACGCGCCAAAACAATGATACATTTGATATATAAAATACTAAAATTATTGTTATTCCTAACCATATTTACTCACTGAATGTTAACTCTAATGAAACCAGTCATCAAATAAGGGTGCGCTTAAAGAACAATGGATTTAATTTTATACGGTTTCTCGTTTATAAATAGATCTTATCTGTATATTCAAGAATGATTTTAAGTGCGTTAATACAGTCGCTCACTAATGAGTGCACTAATAATTATCTACCATTTTTTAGGTGCTTCTGTGATAAGCTTAAGTGCCCTGAACAATTAACTAACTTATTCTGTCTTCTTTTTCTTCAATAAACTATTTAGAGCATTCCAGTTTTAATGATACATCAACGAGTGAACAGACACGAAAATATTATGCTCGAGATCGTACATTGGAGCCCCCAACAGTTGTCCTATAATCACCACATTTGTAAATCAAGACAGATAGCATCAGTAGGTAGTGACATTGTTTTGTTTTTAAATATAGTGTGAGATGGGTAGGTATAGTCCACAGCAACCAGAACTTATATGGACCATATTAATAGTTTGTTTAATATGATCCCAAGTGGTGTTTTGGGCCAAATAAGGCTAGTCTTCTCCTTATTTGTACAAGTGTGAGATGTGCGTACGGGTGTTTTCTACCATCTCTCATTTCTTTCACTAGTCTAATAAAATACAATTGTAGCTGTGAGTAGAAGGCGCACCAATTTGATCAAACAAGAAAGTGGTTGAGATGAAACTTCTATTCTCAATGAATAAAATAAGTTCATTGAAGTGTACAACCAATTAGAAGTGGAATATATGTTTGAATATCTGAGGTGTGGACGATAAAATTCCCTATAAGTCTAGCGCTCCTAATAAGGCTCAATGGGTTCTGATTTATTTAAAATTAAGTAACTTCTAAAGGAGTTATTCCTTATATTACACTGACCAGTGTGTACCAGCGTGTTTCTTATTTTGGAGCGTCGAGATAAATTATTGCTTAGCCAAATATGAATTACAATCTACACTTAGATGCCTATAAAAAGAAAACAAAAACAGAATCGCATTAACACTCTGCTTTTGTACATTCTCTCCTATTTTAGGAGCTAGAGATGATTCCAAAAACAAATTTATGCAATTAGCTGTGTCATTATTCTTCCATTCAGGGAGAAACTATCTTGAATCATGTTGATATTCTTCTTTTGTTACAGAGGGAGACGGCGTCCACGAATGTTCAAACTGAAGTTTCATCATCAAGCACTTCCTCCTGAATATTTGGACCACTACGAAGCAAGTCTTCGACAGGAGCAAAAGTGCCCTCCTCCACCAGCCTCGCTTCCAATTCAAAGAGTAGAACCTCCTCAAGAAGAACAGATCTCCAATAGTAAAACAAAAATAAGAAACCCAAGCGGTCGATCAAAAACGCCTCGTCCAATTACAATTCACGAGGCTGGTAACGGAGCAACTGAAGCTTTGCTCAGGGAGTTATTAATGACAAGGCCGCATTTGAAGGACACTGCATTGCAGCAGGCTGTCTTAGCTAGAGCACAGTCAGTTCCATCAATAATGGTTACTAATAAGAATGGCACCAGAATGAATTTAGGCAGTAAAACACCAAGTCCTGTTCCCAGTATTGCAGAAGAAGAAGAGTCTTCAGAGGCAAAGATACAGAACGTCAGTAGATCGAGTAGGAGAGGGCGAAGGAGCAAGAAAGCTGACTTGTCTTTAGCCCAGCGCAATAAATCGGTAATGGGTCGAGACCAGTCCCCAATGAAGTATATGTACAATAACGGATTAGATAATAATCATCAATTCTATGAAATGGAGCAAGATTCCATGATTAGAAGTAGAAGCACTAGTTCATTATATAAACCAACTTTGAATGATCAGAATGAGCCTTTAAATTTATGTATAAGAGATACTCCAATTAAATTAGAAGAACCGGCAACACCGACTATTCAAGTAAAGGAAGAGCCACAAAACAGTTATATGGATTCTCCCTCAAGGCCGCCTTCAGTCATTATGAGACCTACAGATGCAACAAATAGAAGATTATCAGGCTCACGAACACCTATGTCACCTCCCTTTGAATATAATCCATGGGGTAATTCATTCGCTCATCATCAGAATTGGATGCATGATTACAGATTGAAGACTGAAGATGGTCTAAGTTCCGGTCAGTCTACACCATCTTTGTGTTCCCAATCATCTCATTTACCTCCAACATCTCCTCCCGTTTGGCCACATTTCTCTCCTCCCCATATTGCTTCTCCTCATTCTCCAAGTTCATCACCGATGACTTCACCACATCGCCATGTTCATTCAATGCTTAAAGACTCGCTTCATCTCCGTCTCGATGAGAGGGAGACTCTCACTCCATCTGATATCTACATGTCTTCACCTGACCGAATGTCCACAAACACGCCACCCCATTTCCCACCTCCAACAAGATCGCCAGCAATGAGAATATCAGAGATGGGGGCGAGGAAAAAAAGATCCCCCATCTACTTGCCTCAGCGTGAAGCTAATAGCGAGGTGAGTATGTGTAAATTCAAATTCACTGGAGGCCCTAATCCCATTTTAGAGGAGAAGAAAATGGTCAGCGTAGATTCTTCAGGCACGATGCGATGTTATAACAGAGGCAGCAACGCTTTCCCCAAAGACCAAAGAAATTTATATAACCCACAAATGAGAATGTCAGGCAAATTTATTAATATGAAAACCGAAAAAGACAATAAAAAGATTCGTTTAGAATCACAAGAACATTCTAGTTGTAGTCCCGCTACAAGCATAGGTTACGACGATCAGCAGATTGACACGAGACATCAACTGAACACCGTAGAAGATTCTCCAAAACGAAAAAGACGATCCAAAAAGGCCTCAATGAGGGAAAAGTTCGAGCAGACTCTCAGGGAGAAGGGTTTACTCATTCAAACGCAGCAGGTGCAGTCAGCAGAGGGTGCTACTTATTGCAAATTCAGACAGTTGCGCAAAATCACAAGGTACTTATTCAGGAGTTGGAAAGACTACCTGCCTGGACAGCTTCCGGAGGATGGCAACATTCCAGATCATCCTGAGTTGCGAGAAGAGGGCGTGTACAGCGAGGCTGCCAAGTGAATTGTACGATGATAATATAGAACACTGAAGAGGGTATTACTTCCATAGAATCCATTAAGGGCCAGTAGAACAGAATTTGTCATTAGATTCATTCCTTAACTTTCATACTTTAGAACTTGGCTAGGTTTTTAATCCTTATTGAAAATATTTCCACGTGATTGTTTACTGGTCCTTATTTAGTCATAGATAAATGCACAGAGTTTTCACAGGGCATATTCAAAGAGTAGCATATTAGGGTCATTATTTATTAGTACAACATAAGAAGTTACATCTTAAATTCGGAATTACAAGGGAGATTTAGCTGATTTAGGTTTGTTGTACTGTTGAAAGAAGATAATTTGTAAGTAGTACCTATCGTATATTGAAGATATCTAGTGTTAACTAACTAAAGTACTCTCAGTTCGTAAACTTTAGTTAATGAAGTTATTTAATATATTTTGTGAAGTATGTAACGTCACTAAAAATTATTTATTATATTAACTATATTATGTATCCTTATTTGAATATTAATAACTTATACATACAAAATATTACATGAATATAAGTAATATAGTATATAAATCTACTAATGCTGTTATATTTATGGTAAAGCATTCGCAAAAACACGGCCCTTTTTATCGAAACTTTAACTGGTGTAAAGATTTCTGTATAAGAAGATTCTCCAGTAATATTTGTCGTTGAGAGCCGTACACACGCAGAGTTTTTTGAGTCTTTCCACCAGAAGTTTCCTAAGCTCCTCCTACTTTTTCCATGACTCCTGGATCATATAACGATATAATTTATTTGGTATCCATGATACCTGCAGGTATCATGGATGCCAAATAAAATCATATCGTTTTTTCTTATGTGATTCAAAGTCTCGTGGAAAAAGTAGGAGGAGCTTAGAAAAAATTCTGGTGGAAAGACTCAAAAAAACTCTGCGTGTGTACGGCCCTTTGGTTACCGGATTATATTTTAGAATATTTTGATGCTAATGTTTGTCGTAACTAAATAGTTAGTGGAGTTCAAAAGAGAAGATATGTACAAAGCCAATAGTTAGTTATTATGTCGAGAGTTTTCTGTTCTCAATTGGATTTCTTGGAATCACTAAATTAATAACGTTTATTATAAGTTAAATAGAATAAAATGTATAATATTGTGTAGCTACTTCTCATTCCCTCCCAAATGTGAATTTGTCCAGTAAATTTTATATGACTCCATTTCTTTATTTCCTTAACTACTTTTGTAGTTTTTTACATCTGTACAAGTCTGATAAAAAGACGCGATATAAAATAATCGATGAGGCCTGATGTCATAAGCTGTTGAGTAATAAGAGTAACTAACTAATATCGATATTTACATTTTAGCTACAATTGATAAATAATAATAAAAACCTATAGCTAATAGTGGTAGTTACGAATTATCGGTCGCTTTCACATCTTCGGTCTTATGAGAAAAACAATAAAATAATAATTATTAAACCTTTAGGCTTTAACTAATTAAAATGTAAATTAAATAATAATAATTATATTGTTTTTTCTTATATGACCGAAGATGTGAAACTGGCCGATAATTCGTAACTTATCCTGGCTACCTTTTGGACAATTTACATATCATATTAGAACAACAATCAGGCGTAAGGTGCAGAACTCTACACTCAAAAATATTCTACAGTTTTAGAGAGAAATAATACTTAGCTAGAGTATTTTCAGCTAACTAGGGTAAATTTCGAGTTAGCAAATGGTTCCACATTTTCGATCTCTTCTCTCTGATATTTCATCTATAGAATAAAGAGTTGAATTCTCTATCTTTTCTTTCATGATCGAAAATATGAAACTGTTCAATAACTCGTAACTCACCCTATCTATGGTATCAGTAATGCCAACTGATGCAAGAAGATGATAATAAATAAATTTCTACTGCCTAAACATAACTTTCCGCAATTTGTGAAGGGAACTAAGAGTCCATCAAGGAATTTAAACTAATTTGCTGTTCGTTGTGACGCTTTAAATGAGAGATCAATTTGGAGATGAAACTCTTTTCAAGTTAACCATTCCATGCGATATAAGCCAGTAAGCCAGTAGCTATAAAAAAAGTCACTGCCACTATTTAGATCACATTATAGAGCAAATAGCTACATAAAGTACAACCGCTAGGAAAGAGTAAACAGTAGCTAATTGATGTAAGTATTAATGTAACTAGTAAATTTCAACTATCAGAGTTCTAGTTACTTTACCTGCCTCAATATGAGTGATAGTAGATGATAATATAATAATAACAAAAGTGACAACTACAGTAATAGTAGAACTGGTTTGGGGACATTTTCTTCATCAGTAGCTAGCTAATTCGGTCTATTTCACAGGGGGTGCTTTCTTTTCAACACAATTACAGTATATAATAAACGCCCAATCTAAGCAGACATATAAAAACACAGGTTTATTTAATTTAGCGTTTTTTAATGCATCATTTTCTTTACTGCGGCATGAAAAAAAAAACGCCCGTGTGTAAAAGGCCTCACTTGATGAGGAAACAAATTCTTTTTCCACTAAATCTCAAACTGCGCATCACTTACAATATCCTCGACTCAGTCTTTGAGTCCAGTGACAGTTCAGCTGGTTCAGTGGTGGTTACTAACTATTCAGTCTTGCTAGAGGAGGTGGTTGCGGCAGTGGTTGTAGCGGTTTGAGTTGCAGAGGGAGGCACGGCGTATGGACAACCCAAAAACTGGTCAGCCATTCTACCGGCCTCTCGCAAACCGCTAAGGAAAGCGCCATGAACAGTTGCCGGGTAATTGCGAATGGTGTGTTCTCCACCAAAGAATAACCTGAGAGAGACATTCAGTCAGGAATTATTAATAAAATTAGCAAGTGAAGAGGAGACTAAATAATGCAAAAGTAGAACCTATGAAGCAAGTATAAACTAAAGCTAAAAACATTAAACCTTCAGGGAATGCTGAGACGGGGGTACCTATATATTAGCTACCTACTTGAAATTATCTCAATATCTATCTAGATCACTAAAAAGTCAATTTGTGAAGGGAATCATTCAAATTTCTCTAATTTGCCCAGACAAATTGAAGACATAGCTATGCTCTTCCATTTCAAAACAAAATAAAGTAAATCGGTGAAGTAGCTACAGATGAAGTTATAGGTGCAATGATCCACAACAACAATCATAATACCCTAGGTACAGAGCTGATGAAGTTATGGGTGAAATGATCATATGCAACAATCACACCCTAGGTACAGAGCAGTACTTAAATAACAGATAAGTGTTGGTGCTTACCTTGGAGGGCGGTTTGGATCTGGTGGAGGTGGGTCTCCATCTTTGATAGTAGTGGACCCGTTATCAGATGAAGGTGGTCCAGGGGGGGAGATGGGGGTGGCTAAAATGTCGTAGTCGTTGCCTGGTGGGAATCAAGGATTAATTTAGGAGACACATTTTACCACATCATAAAGTAAACTATGGTCACATTCTTGAATAAGATTAATAAATTGTATAATGTAGCTATATCATCTATTTCGACTTTATAATCAACTTTTCTCAACTCAAAAAAAACAAAAAATGTCAGTTTCCATCGACATCAGTTTTCTGCTGAGATATGATTACAAATGAATACTGTCTTAAAATACATAGCTATCATCTCACCCGAGGCCCCAGTGGATACAAAGGAGTATGAGCCCCTAGACCAGGGGTCAGCCCTCCATCTCGTCACTACAGTCTCCTTAGGCTGCTGCACTACACTGTTACCGAATATACCTTTGAGAACAGCTACACAACGACCCACTATGACGTCATCCGCCACATTCTCCATCACCTGAGAACAAGATAGAATTATTTAGCTTATAGGAGGTTAAGGGGAGAGGGGCTATTTTTGTTCATTTTTTGTAATTTTCGTCAATAAATGTTCTTATCCTTAAGTACTTAAAGGTGGAACACTCAGAGTAGCTACTAGGGAAGTGGGTGTTAAGATAGCTAAGACATGAAAAATAACCAGTTAAATTGTTAAATTATATCTTTTATAACCGAGAAAGTGGAACTGTCCCCTGAATATATTTCTCACTGACCAAACGTGACTTATATTACCACCAACTTTCCGAGTACTGTGTGTCTAACCGAGTAGCACTACTATTCACTAGTCTACCTGAGCAGCTTCCCCAGCCACGAGAGCAAGGAGTACAGGGGCTCTGTAGAGGTTCCAGAAGAGGAACAACTCCCCACGACTTGCTGTGGTGGAGCCAACGTGACCGAAGAGGTTGGCATTGGGGTCCCAGAAGACTCTGTCGAAACACAGCACTACTTTGTTCAGATTACCTGAAGGGAGATAGAGGTTAACAGTTAGAAGTGGTTAACATAAGGTAGCTAGAGGTTACCTCTGACAAATGAGTACTAACCAAATCCGAGTCTGTTGATGGCAGTAGTTTTCCAGTCAGGCAGGGGTGGGTGGAAGGTGACTGTGTTAGGTAGTGTGGCTGCATTGGGAAGAACGGACTGCTTCAGGACACCAAGTGGGAGGGTGCACAGAACTGCCACACCTAAAGGAAATAGAGTAAACAATTCTGTTTGTATTCAACATTCAAAAAATAAGATAGGCAGATAATTATCGGACTGTTTACATATTTTCGGACATGCATTAGAAAAATTATACAATTTTATATTTTATTTGGTTAATTTAATTGGTAATGAATTTCCAGAATTGATACTTTCCTACAGAATCATAGGATTATTTCATAGTTTGACCACAGATAATGTATACATAGGATTATTTCAAAGCTTTATCACAGATAATGTATACATAGGATTATTTCATAGTTTCACCACAGATTATGTATACATAGGATTATTTCAAAGCTTTCCATGTGCCTATGTCCCTCACCTCTGATAGTGGTTGGGTTAAGGTGGTTCCTAGCGCTGGAGACTTGCACCTCCACTCCATTGATGTCGTAGGATATTTTCCTCACTGCTGTGTTAAGTCTGATGTCTAACCCTTCGCACAGAGCCACGGGGAGACTTGAGTAACCATTTCGAACTGGGGGAGAAAAAGGTAACGATATATTTAATGGACCTATTTAATTCCTTAGAGGGTTTTATGCATCACGGACATCGAAAGGAAATTGAATACAACAGCCCACAACTAAGCATTCCTTCTCTGGAGTTCTATTCCCTGTTTGTCTCACCAGTTAAATGACTGCCACTGAATTCAAAGTCATCATCTTGGTCCCAGTGCTTGAGAGAGAGGTTGTGAAGGGGCGTGGCGTTGGCAAACTCCAAATTGGCAAAATGCCAATCTAGAATCTGTCGGTCCCGTGAAGAGAGGTACACATCGGAAGGCGGGTTGGCATCGAGTTCCTGCAGTTTGGACTCGAGCTCAACCTGCTGATCGACAAGTTCCTCGTATTCTTTACAGGAGTTTCTAAGTTTCCTCATCTGTGCTTGGTAGATGAACTCGGAAGTTATGTCTTTTGGGTTACGTGTTTCGGATAGATTTTTGTGCTCCTTGTGAAGTTTTTTGACCTTTTCCATGAGATTGTGAAGCTTGTTCAAGACTTCCTTCAGCTTGTCCTGAAGTTTGGCCATAGATTGCCAGTGTTCAACTTGAAGGTCCTTTACATGCTTTTCTTGGAGACTGAAAAAAAAGAGGATTGTTATGAAATTTGAAAAAGTAAAGCAATAAATAGAGTTAATAGACAGTGAAGCAACAAGAATACTTCAGGCGATATAACTAAGCAATGATTGAAGATGGATTATTAATAAAGTATTTACCAATCAAATAATTATCACGACTTCATAGCTACCATATATTATTTAGTTATAAATTAAATTAATAATCTGGGAAAGTAGGGAAGAAAAATAAAAATCTGGTGGAAGAAAGAAATACTCTCTTGTTCTATAAATGTGTAGCTATTTAAAACACTAACCTAGGCAACAAGAGCTAAATTTAACCCTAGGATAATAAATATGTTTGTAACTAATAGCTAGCTAGGTAGCTACTATCTTTATAACCCACTCCCACTTACTAAATAAGTTTCTATCCATTACTCACTTTAAAATACTCATTACTCACTTTATAACCCACTCTAGCGCCTCTCCCAGAGAAATGGGTCTGCCGTCGATGAAGTTGAAGTCGAGTTGGTGAGAGAGGAAGGAAGTGGCCTCCAGCAGACGATTAAACTCCCTCTCCACCATTTCATCCTTCTCCTTCATCACCTGAGAGCTGCCATTGGCCTCGAACAGAGGACACTTCTGTCTGATACGAAGCAGCTCCATGTTAATCTGCTTACTCAGCACATTTACTGGGTTGCCTCCCAAACCTAGACAGAAGCGTTAAGATACATTTATTATTTATTGGAAAAATATCATTACAAATTTTGTAACAAGCAATAACACATAAAATTGAAACCCTAATACAAGTTCAAAAAACTTTTCGTGCATTCAATTTGACAGTATAAATGAATTAAGAGCATGACGTCACAAAATGGAAGAACATTCACGAAAATGATAGTTGAATTGGCTAAAAGGTACCAAGGACAGGTAAAGGGGCAGTTCAGTCAATTTTTGTTTTCATAATATTAATGTTGAACGATCACTTAGTAAGAATAAAGCATTCTTGTAGAATTAAACGGTTGAAAAAAATATAATAAGCGATATATATCATATCTTATAAATTCGATTTAGTTCCTGCGTCCTCCTACAGATGGCGCCACCACTCTGTACTATTTGTTTACATTTTACAGCTGATAACATGTGAACAATTTTTCTATCAACTGTATTAACAGGCAATTTATGAAGAGATGGTTTTCTTTTCAAAACTAAATTTTATTAACTCTAACGACGGTTTTAAATTTCACAAATTCTTTTCACCATTTTCAAACATATAATGACAGATTCAAGTCTGGGACTGGTTATCATTTTGTTTACGTACTACAATGATTAGTTCGTCGGTCCACCACAGTCCACAGATGGCGCCACTAATTTACAATATACTTTTTATATAAACATTTCTAAAATCAACGAATATTCTAATGTTACATAAATAAATGTACTAAATCGATTTAGGACCAATTTGGCGATAGTTTGATTTTGACTGAACTGCCCCTTTAAGAGTTATGAAACGTATCCACAGATAAAAAAAGTAGCTAGCTATATTATGATTATTAACACATTCCACTCGTATTTCCACAGTCAATAAGCCTTTTTAACATCCAAATAATAAATAGTTGCGTTATGATTCATCAATAGATCAGCATTTTCATTGAATTATAAGTCTAGAACTGTACATTACCAAATAAAACACTCCAGAACTTTGAACACGATGCATCTTCACACAGCACTACTTAAATAAACCAGAAAAATCTTACGCAGGGGAAGTGTTAAAATAAAGTTGATTAGAAGCTATGTACTTTTTCTCATTTGATCGAAAATGGGGATCTGACCAATAGCTTGGAGCTTACCCTATATTCTCTTTATCACAAAATATTGCTCCTAGATTAATGATTTTTTTACTTTTCATTTAAAGAACATAATTACCTGTGACTACCATAGCCCCCAAATCAGCCACGTAGTGTCCTTTCCTGAAGGTGGCTATTCTTCCACCCACTCTCTCCTGAAATAAACAGTATATATTCATTTATTTATATATTTATACTAGCTATAAAATATTACTGACTTTAACTGCTAAAGTTTTTATATCATATTTTCAGTGATCATTTCTATCAATGATTTCATTAAAATTAAAATTTCATAAAAAATTCCTATGAATAAGAATAGATAAAATTAAAATTAATTAATAAATCATATTGTGAACAGATATTAGCTAAATATCGTAGCTATGAGAGATGGAATTATAATAACAGGTTTTAAAGTTGGAAACAATAATGAATTATGTTTTTTCGAGACTATTGGTAGCTAAATAACTAATACAAGTAATTCTAAATAAAATTTTCATACTAATTTTAGTGTCAAATTAAAGAAAAAACACACCCTAGACTCTAAGACAATAACTTGAAATCCAAAGGAGTTGAGTTGTTGGGCAGCGGCCAAACCAGCAATACCGGCACCAATGACAATAATTGTGCCATTTTTCTTAGCTGGGAGCACCTGCAATAAAGAAATGAGGTAAAAATGCGTCATAAAATAAATCACAACTTTATAGAAAATTGCAACCATTTAGTAGGGTAGACACAATAAGGGTAAGAGTGATGTCTAGTAGAGAATTAATAATCTCAAACATTAAAAAAAAACCTAAGAAGCATGTAGCTATAGCACTTAAAAACTTAGGGTAAGTTAGGAATTATCGGTCAGTTTCACATCTTTGGCCATATATGAAAAAGATATAATAACAATTATTTAATTATTTTAATTGGTATCCATGATTCCTGCAATTAAAATAATAATTATTATTTAATTGTTCATGTAGGTATGACTGAAGAGGTGAAACCAACCGGTGATTTGTAACTTATTCTGTTAGTTAGATTTATAGTCAAAACTCACCTTAGTTCTCTTGAAAACTCCAAAGTTGATGTAGCCGTGTCTGACTAGATAGGCATGTACCCTGGCTATGAGGTTGGTGTCGCTGTTGAAGGGAGGGTCTAGCTGCGATAAGAGCATCTCATACGTCAGTTCTTGCTGCGGATTGGCAAACCAAAGCTGCAAAGTTCTGTTCCTGATGTAGAGGAAAATTTTGTGTGTTGTTGGAGGAGCAGAACTGATGTCAGAGAAAATGGAGCCTTCGAGTGTTGTCAGTTTATCAGCTGGTACACGACTTTGAAATGCCGCACCTTCTAGACCAACTGAAATAAAAAATATTATTTATTTATTTATCGATACAAACATAAATTCCCTCACATTTTGTCCAGAAAAAAAAAAGAGAATCAATTCAAGTATATCAAGTTTCAATTTTAGTCATATTTTCATTATTATAAAGTTGAAAATTTAACTAGGTACTTTGGCTCTTTTAGTTTTACTAGAAAATTAATGTTTTTTCAAAATACCTTTAACTGCAAGATTTGAATTAAATTCATTGAATAATCAAAATTAAAAGATAACATTCAGAAGATCTACCTGATTAATAAGCTACATAGAAAGGGATAAAGTAAAATTGTATCCATCAATTTTATATATCTGATGATTTATTTATTTATAGCTAAAGGGAGTTTTTAGAAAAAGGTTATATAATTCCATCCTCACAATTGGCTCTTTACTACTTTATTTCAGTCATTAATGCATTATAATGTTGTCTATGTTTGCTTTAACCCTTTCGACGCGAGTGGGACACATATATCCCAAAGTAATGACAATACTTCAAAGTTTAGCAGGATGATTTGTATAATTAGTTCCAATTTCAAAACTGATCATCATGAGCACAAGCAACTATTGCTTGTGCTCATGATGATCAGTTTTGAACATTTTGTAGGAACTAATTGCTGATTCTTTGTAAGCTTCATTATTAAATTTATTAATATTATCAACTCACCCATTGGATCCTCAGAGTCAATTCCAACAGGAGCAGAAGGATCCTTTTCCGACTTTTCAGCCTTGGTTTCTTCTTTGACTTCATTTGCAGTGGATGAAGGAGCACTGCTTTCATCTTCAACATTTGCACTTGAAACATCATTAGCCTGAAACAGAAAAGATCTTTATCAAGAATGTACCTACATCAAATTTCAAATTTTATAGCTATTACTAAGATAAAATTTGAATGGAAATTAAACAAGTTTTACTGTTATAGAGCTTGGTGAGCTAACTATTAATTTCCTAGTTCCTCTCTTCCCCAGTCTTCAATACATCTATCAGTAGCTAACTCACTCATAACTGCTGAATTTATCACCAAATTTAACACATAGAATTTTTAGTTGGGGAACTATCTTAGAGAAGAAAAAGCAGAATTACTAATTAAATACAACAGGTTGTCTGAAGCTGAATTTATTTAGGCTATAGGAAATAAGGCAGGAAAAATATATATTTCTGTTAGAAATATAACTCATCTAATAAAAAAGATACTGTTCTGTCTGATAACAACACAAACTTACCTTCAATCGTTTTTTCTTGATTCTCTTGTTCTCATCTTCTTCAGCATGTTCATTTGGACGTTTGGAACTATTTTCTTTACTGTCCATTTCAAGATGGAAGCTAACAGAATGAATCAATGTTGTCAATATCAATAAGTTTCAACACTGCAAATGCATCAAATATTAAGTAATAAAACTAGAAAATACTTACTACTTAACTAGTACTAGTAGTTGACTAAGTAGGCTACTAGCTACCGAAGAAATAAGAACCCACACAATTACACCTGAATGAGAATATTGCAAGATGAATATTGAACTGTTCTCCAAGGTTAAATATCTGTAATTAACATGTGAATCCAAGTAAAAGAGTGTGGTTCATAAACTCTCCATTTCTCTCTTCAAGTCTCTAAATAGAGCTGAATTTCTCTCCAAAATGTTGAAATTTTCATATATTCTCTTCAAAATAACATTGTAATTGGTAGGCTTGTAGAAGAAGACAAAATCAGATATTTCTCTCAAATTGCAATTTAAACACTCAAATTTACAATCACAAACTCACCAATATATTGGCAAGTAAGGACATACTTTATTACTTGAATGTGATTATACTATTTATACAGAACTAGAAAAATTATTATGGATTTTAGTAATTACAAAATTGAAAATTTGTTTACAAAATAGGTTAATTAAACCGATTTCTCTAAATGCAAATCAGCAAAAGGATTTATTTAAAATACGTCTTGATAATTCATTAACACTTAGTTTGGCATTGGGCCAAGTAACAAAGCATATTAAATATCTGATTTTCCCCTATGCTACAATGCCAGTCTACTGAAACTGATCTCTTATTCTGTTTGTAACCCAGAGTGGAAAACACAAATTCTAACGAGTTACTCATGAATAGGTACTCAACTGCGATGTTTATTAATGATTAAAGTCATTAACCCTGTTTAGTATTAGTAAAGCATGTAGGTGGTACCGTGGTACCTTATACCTATTAACCTATAGACTGCAGAGTTCAATTTTTTTCAAATATTATAAAATATATAATAGATCTTTACATAGTTAAACTTAAAAGAAATAATGTGAATTTTCTGTAGAGTTGTCTTTAGGAAGAATTTCTAACAGAGTTACTAGTCAATCAGAAGAGCATTATTTTTCCACCCTGGTAGGTACCTAGTGTTTGTAACAAAATTTATGTAAATATTTGCCTAGTTTCAGAGAATGTTCATTGAGTCACCAATATATCTTTTTTTTTTAAATAAGTCAACAAAAATTAGTAATGCAGTCGCCAGTCGTCAAAAGTTAATTCCAATTTTGATAGGCGACAGTCTTCAATTTACCTATATTTTTATACCAACCTAATTATCATTTATCACTAGTAAACATACCATAATATATAATTGAGAGCGTATCAGCCAATTAGAGAATAGAGAGAGGCATACAACTGATACCAGCCAATCACAGAGAGCCTGAGACTTGAGAGAGGCATACTTTCTTTCATAGTTATTCATTTGTTTTTTTCCAATAATTAGTCACAGAGCATCAAATTAAAATGACAAGTAGTGACCACATTATTCATAACAAAGGATTGCAATCTTTCACAGAAAACTGATATACAATTATACATCGCGGAGCCGGAGCGCGCCATATCAAAACATAATGGCGGCTTTGTTTACATTTCAACAAAGATGCGTGGTTCCGCTGTTTATGATTATGAGTCACCAATTTTAATTTTAAATCTAATTAAAGTGCTCATTAGTCGTCTATATATGTGAAAGTTACTTATTTTCACAAATTTCAAGTCGACAATTAATCGGCGACCCAGTCTGCAGAATATGTGAGATATTTGGGATATTCTCTCCGAACAATTTTGAATTAATCCCTATATTTACATTAATTTTGCTACGAACACTTCCGAATTAATCCCTATATTTACATTGATTTTGCTACGAACAGAATAAGAGAACTCTACGAACACTTTACCAGTTTCTGCAGACTGGTCGGCGACTTGGTACATACTCTTAAACAAGGAATATTTGGATTAATAAATCATTAATTCAGAAGAATTATTGTAAATATAGAAATTAGAAATTAATTCAAAATAGTTCAGAGAGAATATCCCAAATATCTCCCATATTCTGCTGAGTCGTGCTGACTAGTGACTGGCAGTGCAATGTTATTTTGGAGAGCAATTATGTTAATTTGATCATTTTATTTTTGGAGAAAAATTTGGTTTCTTTTGGAGAGATAAATGGACTTTATGAGCCTTACTACTTTACTAGTTTACTTTGGTCAAAACAATGCCAGTCTGAAAAGAATGACTCTACTGACGGTAACAGACCCAGGATTTTTTTTACAGAAATTGGGCACAGCAAATAACATGGGATGATGGGATTGGGAACATAGGAATTAAACAGGATAAATTTATAAACTTCAGAAAAGCACTAGTGATGCTAATAAATATTATAATTCCAGCCATTCCTCCAGTTTATGCAGGGAAATGAAAACAGGAACTGAAAAGTGAAACTTGGAAAAATATCAGAGCTTTCATAATTTCACAAACTGCAATAATATTTTATAATAAATTAATAATAAATTGTATGTATATCCCAGTCTGCAAAGCTTGTCCATGTTACCAAAGCCTACAAGGCAACAATGTTATTTTGGAGAGAATTTATGATAATTCAATCATTTTGGAGAGAAATTTAAGTTACTTAATACTTTGAAGAGAGATGGAGATTGGAGAGTCATAGTGACCCAGTCTGGAAAAACAGGTGCTCTCTGATGAACTAGGTAATTACTCTGTTGGAGTTTTACAGACTTCAAAAATTAATGGTAAATTGCTAAAAATTGTATAATTCGCAGCATTTAGCATATAGAGTTCATCTGTTAGCCTAATCACTATCAGTTTTCCAGACTGGCTGCAGTGCCATACCAGTCTGCATTTGATGGTAAATTTCACCAACATGTCGGTAGAATTTTTCTCCTTAGAAAATAATATTCCAGTAAAGTCGGTGGATTTTTAGCTATTTATTCCTATGTTACCTGGAGGCTAGCCGCAATTTATCTGCGACTGCGTGACCCTACCCATTTCCTTTTCGTCTAGAAAATTATCTATTTGGAATATCTGAGAGCTCTCTGAATTGTATTCTCTATCCATGTGATTATGTCATTATATGATATTGAATGGAAGTATAGGGATTCATATAATATGGATTCAATTTCGCGGGGCACCGGTTGAGAGTGTTTGTAACTATTGCCGCAAATTAAAAGTGGCGTCATTAATAACTATAATGCGGAAAATTACAACTAAAGGTGTAGTATCATAAAACTTTATTATCAGGGTTAATAGTCCAAAGCAGGCAAAAGAAATATGTCGCTAAAATTATATATTAAGAATGAAATTCTAAATATCTAAAAAATTTTAGAACGTGAATTTATAAATTCAATAATTAAATAGTTGGTCCTCCAGGGGGTAATTCATGGTCGAGTGCAGGTGACGGAGTCTTTTGCCGTTGCAGCAATCCAACCACGAAGAGCTAGTGAAGAAAAATTGTCATTCAGCAATTTTATTGAAATATTCCATTCGCATAAACTTTATGTTGATGACTGGCAGATAAAATAATATCGCACAGCCTACACTGCATACCTACACATAAAAATACCTACGAATTTTCCCACTGTCAGAAACTCAGAGCACATAATTTCTTTTTAAATACATGCGAAATTAATACATGTAAATAATAATCTAGGTATTCCAAATCATTATATCTGCACAGCCAGGCCCCGCAATTATTACTAAAATTATGACTAAGAGTTATTACTAATGGTAATTATATAATTATTACTCTATAAGCATTTCATGAAAATGGTTTTGAGGCCTCAACTTAGCGTATATTGAAATTGTGAAAGTTCTGTGATAAAAGTTCAAAGCTTAATAATCACTCATTATAGGTGAGTAATTAATTTTATTTATATAATAATTGTGTTGCATTGAACAAATAGTAATTATATGCACTACAAAATATTTTTGGTAGTAGATTAAGTTCTGAGTTGTAAGATTGTTCCATAATTTCGGCCACGCAAGAAAAATATGTAATAATAAATTAATAATTATTGAACATTCATTGTAATCGATATCCAGATACTTGCATGTATATAAATTAAAGTATCAAACTAATTAAATTAGTAATTACTCATCTATACTGAGTGAGAATTAAGAGCTATGGTTGAATTTTAATATCTTTAACTCATTCGTTACTTTTAGCTTTCATCCTTTCAATATGCGCTAAGTTGAGCCATCAAACCATTTTATTTTAATCTAAATCACAGTAAATGAAACGTTTAAACTAGGAGTTACACTTATAAAGTAACTTTGAGTCACGTCTCGCAATTATTAGATATATAATAAAAGCGAGACGTGCAGCTGCCTGTACTTATGCATTACAATACTTTATTGGGTTAACACTAAATCAAAGCACTTGTTTATAAAAGCAACTCTCTGTGTGCTCGTTAACAGAAGTCATGAAACAATGTAACTTTTAAAAACTTCATAATTACTCATCATGACCTAAATAAACACTCATTTTTCAGTGAATGTCCTCGTCACAAACCTGTAATTCGAGTGTAAACCCCAGGATAGTTAGGTCTGGCACAACCTCTTCCAAAAGAAGTCACTCCTATGATATCATAAGACCCCTGAGGTGTAAGAGAGACAAGCGGTCCACCAGAATCACCCTGTGTAACATTTTAACCATAATGCACTCATATTCTATTAGATAAACACTATTTAGATGAGACAATGATAGCTCACCTGACAGGTATCTTTACCAGATGCACTCGCACAGATCATAGTTGAAGTCAAGAATTCATAGGATCTCCTGCAGACTGCATCGGAAACAACTGATAAATTTACTTCTTGTAGAACTTTTGGCGGTGCACCTCCTTCTATTCATAATTATAAAATAATGTAATGTTAATTGTGGTGAAACTACTATTACCATTTAGTAATGAACATCTTTAAATATATGATCTTAATACTTTTTTAAGACCATCCCGCGAGAAAAACTTACCCATCAGATGACAGAGGCTGAAAATAGCGAGCAAGTACCAAAATGGTCCGTTGGCAAAGTAATAACTTTATAGATTTAAAATTGGAAAACGCTTGCGTTGTTTAATTGGTGCTATTTAATTGGTGTAAAACCGATCTGTCATATTCCGGTTAGAAATATATATTGTTGGGTCGGTTTTTCGTTCGGGATGGTCTTAAAAGTTTATAAGAAGAGTTACCTTCCATTCTTCCCCATCCTATAGCAACGACTGAGGCATTTTCGTAGGTTGAATCACTGATAGGTAGGCACACAGGTCTAATTTTATCTGCTGGTGTACCAGTGAAGTCAACAGGTGTAGACAGTTTCAATAGAGACAAGTCGAAACCTTCAATCGACGCTTCATGAAAAAAATGGAAGTTTTGTTATTATAAAACCCTCAAGGAATTTCACCTAAAAAATAATATCTCACTTGTATAGTTTGGGTGGTCGATGATGCTTGATATGAGAAATGTTCTTCCTTGCGATATGTCATCCCTTTTCAGAGCTCCTAGTTTAATTTCTAGAATGAAAGCAGGCTTGTCCCTTCAAAAAAAAAAAATCGCATTAAAATTATGTTGGAACATGTTAAAACATGCTTAAATTTGTTAAAACATGTTTGAACTTGTTAAAACATGTTTGAACTTGTTAAAGCATGTTTGAACTTGTTAAAAGATGTTTGAACTTATCAAAAGATGTATAATCTTGTTTGAAAAATGTTTGAACTTATTATAAGATGTTTGAACTTGGTAAAACTTTAATTCGTCGCTTATAGAAGATATGTTGAAAAGAAAAGACACTTTACTTAATAGTTACTTTGTACAGTGGGCAGCAGTGAGTACAAAAGAGTTCGAAATGAGGGCACCGCCGCAAAAAGGCGCGTCTGTTCCCCTGAAAAGTATTTGGGCCATGAATGGAAATTTGCCAGCCTCTGCTTTTCGGCCTCCCACAATGCGACTTGATTTGGACTGGCCACAACCTATTAAAACAAGAGCATTTTGGAAATTGAGTGGAAATGAAGTATATAGATTATGAAATTCTAATATATGGACAAGGTATGACTTACTGCATGATTTGGTGACAGGAATTGAGGATGCGACTTCTGGAAACGGTGAATATAAATATAATTAAACTATATATATATGAAGGTTATTCGAAAAGGTATATCCTCTCCAAGCAAAACCCTATGGAATTTGATAGCCTATATTTGTTTTTTTATGCTTTCAAAGGATTTTTAATCAATATACCACAATACTTGTTTTTTACATTTTTTCCAGTCAAAGAAATTGATTGTATGTATTTACACCGTTTGTTTTAAATGCGTGCTAGGTAGCTGTATAATGAATTTGATATTAAATATTCGGGTAAAGGTAGTAAATAGGAGAATATTATTATAGAAACCTTAATTGAAATTAGATAATCATTTAGACTTTAAACGAAGGCTGAACATGCAATGTTGGTTTATAAAATTCTAAGTTAAAATGAAAACAAAGTGCGTACCTACAATCTTTTTCTTCAGTGTCATATTAGTATTTCGTACAATTATGGCACATGAATGAACTGTAAAACATATGCCTATACTAAACTAAACATTGGGCGATTTTCAGGCTAATGATCTTCAACCTCAGTTCTATAATATTATGTAATAAAACTTTTTCCTCCGAAGTCTGGAGAGGACCTTTAAAATGTATACCTAAGCATTTTCTGTAGCCTGTCAACATACCTTGATTATCTTTCAGCTTAGAATTAACCGTTGAGTCGAAATCCAAAGAGAATGCTGCAGATAGCTATAAAAAATAACCATTATTATTAGAGTGAATAATGGGAATAAAAGATAGAAAATGATTATGTTACATCATAAAATAAATTTTTATTCTATGAATAGAATCTATTATAATGACAAAGAATTTCTTCCTTTTATCAACTATTTACAATCTAATCTCAGTTAGCTATTTAGGTAGTATTTATCTTACCAATATTGAGAAAATCAATAACTGCATCATATTGCAATAAACACCAAAGTCCGAATTCAAAGATTTGAATGAAATTGTTCTGTAACAATTCCTCTAAATTATTATTATGGATGCCCAGAAAAAAGTCACTAAATAACCCTATGAATTAATAAAGAAAAGAGACCATCTTCTCACACTTGTATCATTGAAACTGAAATGAGAATTGAAAAGCTATTTAAAAAGAAATCCAATTAAAAATGAATAGTTGGTTTATGAATTATAAATTGATTGGGAAAACCAACTAGTAATTGATTTCATCAAGTGTTTAGAATATTTTCAACCTGTATCAATATATTAACCAATTATCGTTTTAGTGATCCTATTTAGCTACTTAATCTTTTCGCCACCGTTGGGATAATAGGCCCCGACGGTTTTTTCTTTCAAAGGGTCACCATAGACTACTGGTATTGTCTATTAGCTTCTATTTTTCTGCTTATTTGTTCAGTTACAGTTAAAAGGATAAATATTTATATTTATATCTTACATTATTATAATAAGTATTATTTTGTATTCGACAGTTGGACCCAAGACAATTGGTCCCAGGATAATTGGGCCCCAAGAAAATTAAATAGTCCTAGGATAATTGTAACAAGATAACTGGGCCCCAAGAGAATTGATCCCAGGATAATTGAGCCCGTAAAAAAATTGTGACAACAGGCAAAATATATAAGTGTTACTTTGTTATTACAGCTGCAATGGTCTTAAATTATGTTATTACAGTAGACTCTGATAAAAAAAACCGGACTCGGGAACATCCCGGAATATTAAGATATTTTTTATATATAAAAAAGAAATGCATACATATATAATGTATATAAAATTTATCTTTTACTCAAAGATTTATTAAGTTTTGACGATTGTTGAAATGGCCTGACTTGCTCCCACATACTTCACTTTTTTAGTGCAATCTTCATCTTCATTATTTATAAATTTATTTTCAAAATGACATCTTGCTCTAATTTTATTATAAGTATAATATAAAAACTATTATGGTGATCATTTTGGTACCCCCCCCCCCCCTTCAACTGCATTAGTGGTAGACGAGGAAGATCTTCCATGACACGGTTGAAGAAACTCCAGACACCTGCTCTGAAAAGAGCATTTCGTCTATTTCTCCTGAATGGCATTCCTATACAAAAATTTAAACCTTTTTTTTTTATTAGGGGGTTTAACGTCTGCTTCGGAACCAAAGGCCATATCGCTGCTGGCGTCAAAAGGAAATTAAATGCAAGGGACTTGAAGAAGCAGTCAGAGAGGAAAGTGGCTCCATGAACAAAGTCACTTACCACAGTCGGTGACAATGCTCATGGATGCAGAAAAGCTACTCCGTGAATACAGTTACTTACCAAGGAATGTGACGAAACGGGACACAAGCACCGGTGGCTGCAATCACGGATGGAAGTGGAAAATGAAGAGGTGATAGTAAATGAAGCCTACGAGCCTACCTAACACAAAAATCTAAGACCTCGTAGTTGAAGAGCATAACCCTAGCGCTATCCTCTAAAACTGCAAGTAGCGTTAAAAAAATGATAAACATGGTAAAAATGAAAAAAGACAATCCATAATCCAAATTACAACAGTTCGGGGCCCAAGGGACGCCACCCGTCTTCTCTTCCATTCACCACAGACAGCTTCAGGATAGAGCCCCTGGGGGCAATTTAAACCTTAATAGAGCAAATAAAATTAAAACTAAAATATTATGTATATGTACATTGTTTTTATAGAAAGTCAAAATCTTAATTCTGTATTGGTTAATTCTGTATAGATCAAATCCATTATTGTCAGACTCTATAATCTTAAATCTATACTTTTGCACCAGCTTATACTCTCCCAAAATGTTGAAATTAAGACACTAGCTTGATGACATTGATATTTGTATGCCGAGCCGATATCAACCTTATCCTCATGAATAAAAAAAAACAATTTTTTTTATTTCGAATGAGATCTTTCCAGATTTCGTAGTTAATCAACTTAAAGTTAGGTTTTATATAATAGGCATATATTATATACTGTAAATAGAAAGTAATATGTTTCTGTTGGCTATTTGAATTTTCAGAATTCAAACAAAAATCAATATGAATACCTCAAGGATCTATAATGGCGTCCTTTATTTTTTTAATATAGGTTGTTCCAGAAGTCTTGGGCATATTTCGTCGACAGACTTTCCGTCGACGAATTTTCTAAAAGGGGATATTAACGTAAATGAAGATTATTTAATACATAAATGAATATAAACATATATAAATGAATATTATTTAATTTATTTTGAAATTCTCAATATGAATGGCCTTTATGTGGTTTACTGTATCCACTAGTTTGTTTGACTGCACACTTCATGATTGTTAAATGAACTGGCAGGGGAAGTTCGAACTTCGAAGGAGACAAGCCCCCTTTTCACGTATATTAAAGTTTGGTAATATCCCCGTAACGAAAATTTGTCGAATAAACATCTTTCGACAAATGTCTTTCGTCGAAATGTCTTTCGACGAGATGTCTGTCAACCAGTCCAGTAGATATGAGGACTTGAAATGTCACCACGATAAACTTATGGACGATAATATTTAATCATCTTATATGGGATCGCAATACAAAAAAAAATATATCGTTGATTTTTCAATAAATAGCATCAGTTAATAAACTTACAAGTAAGGTTCAAATCATTAAAGAAATTTTATTTTTCGTCTTTATAACTAAATATGAAGAGTTAACACTTATAACTAGTTAATATTCAAAATGAGGAATTTTGGCTTATGAAATATATGGCTTATTAATGAAACATATTGGCTTATTAGATCTTTAGTAATTTAATTCTCAGTCAAAGAGAGAGTCATGCCAGCTGCACCAATAATAATTAGTCTTTTATTCCTACTATCAAAGAATATGAATTTTAATGCATTCGATAGGTTTCCTGAGGATATAAAAGGTGGGACATCTTGAATTCAGTTTACAGTATATCTTTACTTGATATTTCACCTACAGAGTATATTTTGAGGTTAGAGGCCAATGAGAAATAAAAGAAAAAATTGAAATTTTAGATAGCATTTCAGTTAGGATTTCATAAATAAATAATATTATTTTGCAGAAGTCAGATGCTTGTCTTCAAAATGAAATTCTTTGCCACTTCGATTCTTTTGGTATGGAGACGATATTATATAATGAGATTATTAGAATTATTAAATGCATATAATATATAAAGTAACAATATCTATATTCAAATTCTGTTTTCTATCTTCAGCTCGTTGCAGCTTTAGGAATCAACGCTGCACTCTTGAGGGAGGAACAGGATTTCGAACGGGAGCAAGAATTTGACCTAGAACAGGATGTCGACCGGGAACTGGATTTTGAACAGGAACAGGATTTCGAACGGGAACAGGATTTCGGCCTTGAACAGGATGTCGAACGTGAACTGGATTTTGAACGTGAACAGAATTTCAATGAAAAAGGTGAAGTTAATGATATCCTCAAAGGAATTTGATAAATAAAGATGATTCAGGTGCCCAGTTTTATGTTTCATTTTTGCACTCTCCACGAATTCAATATGAATTTTATTATTAAATATACTATCATGCAATATATCTAATAAAGGAAATCCACTTCATTACAGCACTCAGTTGGGTTGCCTGTCCTAGAAACAGCCAAAGAAATGTGACACTGAACAGCGTGAACGACGGTGCCCTGTTCTACTCATTCGCTCTTTCTGGTAGCAGCTTCTGCAAAGTCTACATCGAGGTAAGGACTAAAGTCAAAAATCGCACCTTCATTTGTTGCCATAAAACCTGTCAAAGAACCAGTCGTACAAATGAGTGTAACTGGTTCGCAGGTGTTTTGTTTCTATCGAACCCATGCAAAGACCCAACAGGTTTCGAACTTGTTGGGTCTCTGCAACCTAACTTACCTAACCTAATTTGTCATGAGTTTTCACCTTTTCGGGTAATAATAAAATAATAGGAGAAAACCAAACAATTTTCATTGAACGTAGTGATAAGAATAAAGTTTATTAGATATTTTGTACAGACTAAATTCATCCATTGGACCATTAATAACAAGAATAATTAAATAGTAGCCTAGGGGAATTATAGAAATGAACATATACTCCAGAATGCCTTAGGTACATAATGGTGGCAACTCTTCCTTTAAAATAATAACAAAGATGTATTTCAGATTTATGAAATTATAGAATATGGCAGAGATTGTCGAGTGACTGTTGATATTTCAAACAATTTTATTTTCTCTCTCAGTCTCCTGCAGGAACAAACCAGCAGTACGTGTGCAGTTTAAAGCTCAGATCCGGGGCTTCCTTCACTGTGCAATCTGGCGCTTCTACTGTCTACACGTAAGTGAATAATAAAGATACAGAGAAAGTCATTCTAGATATTCAAATATTGAAGCTCTTTGCTCAAGCTTTTTGATACTCCAAACATTTTGAATTTACCCAATCAAACTGAGTTTATATGAGGAATGGAATAAATTATTTACTGAAACTAAACATCGAACATTCAACCCACACATATTGTCATACTAATTTTTCGTCGTGTACCCAGACCAATCTCAAAATATCTAAAGGCATTACAATCAGGTTTCTTTTAGGAAATGTTAAATTAGTAAATTGTGAAAACAATCACTATTGTAAATATACATTTTCCTTTGACTGTACACATTATGAACCCGAACTAGTAGATTTCGTTAGAACATTTGTTTTTAATGCAAACTTTCTTTTATTTACAGTAACAGGTGTAACAGATGGTTCTGTTGGGTGCGTGCCCCCTTTACAGCTACCGGGAACCAAACCACCGCCACCATCTCCTCCGGTTCTCGCAGTGCAGGATTCTTGAAATGCTTCGTCAGACCTGTGACTGCCTAAACAAGTGGACTGCCTAAACAAGTGGACTGCCTAAACAAGTTACTGCATAGACAAGAGGAATTAACGAACAAATATTAGGGCCCCCCCACACGAGCGTCTTTTTCTTGCGTCCAGAATTGTCATTATTTTAATTTTTTTAATGTGCGTCTAAAAGACGCATGTGTGCCCACATACCATAGAGTTACATGCCATTTTAGATTCATGCGTTAATTGACGCACGCCAAAAGACGCTCATGTTAGGGGTGCTTTAGGTTTCACATGGACGTTTTTCTTCTGCCGCAGCAAAGAAAATAGTGTATGAAAAACGCGACGATTGAATAAACGCATGTGTTTTGTATTTACTCTTTGATTGGGCGACTTTTTATGCTGCATTTTTGTTGAAAAAAAAACACCCCATGTGAATCCTGCTTTAATATAGAATTATAGAGGTAGTTGTCGGTTGGGGACCATCATTTGCTATTATGAAAAGATCATTTATGGTTTATGCTTATTGTATTATCTTATTGATAATTCTTTTTCAAATTGTTATTCTGACCTAATTATCTAAATACAGATTCTAATTTTGCCTTCTAATATAATGTTCATCTGAAAATTAAGTTTTTTATTATTATTGTTCCATAGAAAAATACATAGCTAGGCATTGCACTACCTAGGTAAAAAGATGCATCTTTATGACAGAAACTAATTGATATAATCAATTAGTTGTGTGAGTTCATATTAATGAATTACTGTCAAATAATTCAAATGTAACAAATAATCCTTTATTCACAATCAAAAAGCAAAGAACAAAACATTATTGAACCCTGCAAATTAACATCGAGTTATGAATTCTATTCTTAAATATTCTATGAAACCTAAACCTATTAAAATGTTTGAGTTTAGTGAGGTTATACTGATAGGTTTATTCGTATACCTTTAATATTTGTAATAGATTAAAATGATAATAGATTTAGCTCTAGAAAAAGAAATTCGTCAGCAATAGCTAATCACATATCAAATCCGCTGTTTCTTTATTAATTTCAAAATTAGTGAATTGTAAAATGAATAAATAAATGAAATATAAGATAAAGAGCAACTAGAAAATGTATAGGCATTTAACATACGACAGTTGATCATAAAATTCTTTGTTAGGTTCAAATTTTTCACCTTGTGTTCTTGACGAAGAAGAGACATCTTTCTTTTCGAAAGGTTGAAGGGTGTGGTATTGCAGACGGAGGGAGCTAGGAAAAATCACGAGGTTAGCTGTACGGGGGGCGCTGGTAGGGGGTTAGGTAGGAGGGAATGTGTGTGTGTGTGTGTGTTTAGGGGGGTGGGACAGAGGTATCTAGGAGTAATTACGCTAGGCATGCTAGGGGATGCAGGGGAAGGGGTAACAATGGGGGGTAGTAGTAGCGGGTGCCACAGATGGATTCAGGGGGAGGGTGGCGGTGTGCAGCGTCTGTGAGCGGACGCTGTCTTACGCCAACATTGCCAGGCACCAGGAGATATGTCGGGGTTGGGACTCGGGAGGGGAGCCAGACCCTGATGGGGGTGTCGACTGATTTGGATTTGGTTTGGTTGAAGCTTGAAATAGATACCTTCCAAGTTGAGTTTGAATATCCTCTTAATAATATGGAAATAACTTTGAGTATGAATATTTTCAAAGAAAATTAATAGTATTTTTATTTGACCTGGTTGTTGCTAACAAAAGGAATCGGCAACTTAAGGCTGCACAATGTTATTGACAAAGTCAATTGTATTTTCAAAGACCTAATATTCTTTATTTTTTGTTTAAAATGATAGGGTTTTAATGAAGCAAAATGTCCTTTTTTTATGGTGATAAGTAAGAAAAAACATTTAAATAATCTTCATCTATATATATATTATATGAAGATTGCTATGAGAAACTCAACAAAAATGACAAGAAATAAATAAAGATTACTTTAAAACTCTCACAATAAAAGTCCGATATATAGTTTGCTGTATCCGCTAGTTTGTTGTACTGCACACTTCATGATTGTTTAATGACCTGACAGGGGGGGGGGGGGCTCGGGGGTGACACGCCCCCCGGTACGCATTCATTAGTATTCGATCTCATAATATATAAAATGGAGGTACATATGAACGCACGCTTGACATTTAGGGGGTTAAAGGGGTTTTATAAACGTACAACGTATTCTCGACATTGTGCAAATTCAGCAATTGGCGCTGAACAGATACACTGAACTGTAAACAGAATAATATAGCAATGACCCTATAAACAACGTATATAGATTCGATTTCTTTTCGATTGCCTGGAATATCGAATCGATGGATTGTTCCATCGATTCGACAGACCGTTGTTTGTAGGGGAATAATGTCAAATTAATTAATTCCAAAAATTACTTTCAGTTACTTCTATTTATTTCGAATTTTGTAAATCTGACTCTAGGGAGTATTTGACCGGCGGTTTATAAAACAGGGGTATTTTACAAGTGTTATTTTGTCCTAGAATCCTTTTATAGTAGAAAAAAGTATTAGTTTGAAATAATTTGGTTTGTATTACCTATAATGAAGATGGTAGTATTGGATCCTGTAGAACGGTCATTTCAGGAACGAGACATGGATTCTGAACAAGAATCAATTCCCGAACTCCTACTGTTGTGGATTTTAGAGAAATACAGATACCAAATTTATTTATGTATTTATTTACTTATTCCACCTCTCACAATACCCTTTATTTGAAAACCAAGAGTTGGGTACCCAATTGGTTCGACACATATTTATTAGTAAAAGAAAGAAGGAGATGGCCCAAAATAAGCATCTAGGCCTTTAGGGCATCCTAACACTAAAATTAAAAACACAAAATAACTAAACTTAACACAATACATTTTTACATATTCATTTGTAATTAAACTATATTCAATTTGTAAATATACATCAACATTTATATCTACCTACATAGAAATCTATTACACCCTATAAAAATTAAAAATGTTCTCCCTACAATTGCGACTAAACACATCAACACTACTAACATTGCATTGCTCCAAAGAAAAACTTTTCTATTTCAAAATGCCTCTATACAAAAAACTTTTCTGAGATTTTGCCTTATTAAATCTAGGCAGGCATAAATCGTAAACGTTATGTGTCAAAAACCTATGCCGCTCACCTACGAATGATAATTTGTATCTGAGATAATTGTCGTGAATATGATACAAAGTCTTATGGAATTAAATTGCAGTCCTATATTGGTACACATCATCAATCTTCATTATGCGCATATCATAGAAATAAGGCGTTGTATGTGCATTGAAATCCAGATCATTTATACCCCGAATCGCTTTCTTTTGTAATACGAACAACTTATCGGTAGTGCCACTTGGAGCAATGATCTAGATTTCAATGGCATACTGAAGGATAGGATAAATTAAAGCGAAATATAACATCCTAAGTATGTAAGAAGGGGCGCACTGCTTCAATTTATATATCACTCCAATAGACTTCGAAATTTTAGCAGAAATAAAATCAATATGATAGCGGAACGTAAGATGCTTGTCCAAGATAATGCCGAGAAATTTAAAAGTGTCAGTTTCACCGATCATCCCACCCCCAAGGTAGACGGGAGGAAGCACAATGTCGTCCCAGTAAGAAAATACAATAAACGTCGTTTAATTGACATTGATTGAAATTTTGTTTGCACATAGCCAGTTGAATACATTTGACAATTGGTTATTTGCTTGAATAGTAAATTCTTCGATACTTCCTCTCAAAAATGGACAAGATAATGTACTATCATCAGCGAACAATAAAAATTTGAAAAATCTTGATGAGGTAGGAAGATCATTAATAAAAATCAAAAATAAAAGAGGTCCAAGGACTGAACCTTGGGGGACACCATGGTGACCGGTAAACATGTGGATTTATACTTATCAATTTGAACGTACTGGCATCGACCGCGAAGATATGATACAAACCAGCCGTGCGTCACCCCCCTCACACCATAATGATAGAGTTTGGACAACAAAATACTATGATCTACGCAATCAAAAGCCTTCTTGAAACCCAAGAAGACCGAAAACATGTATCTGTTATTATCTAGATTATTGTATACTTCTTGAACGTGATTTAAGATAGCATGAGTAGTTGATCTCTTATGTCTGAATCCATACTGACCAGAATGCAATATACTGAGACTTTCTAGATAATGTATCAACTTAGAGTGAACTACTTTTTCTAATATTTTGGCTGAAAATATTCAAAATAGAGATGGGTCGATAGTTATTTAGATTAGATGATTCACCTCCTTTTAAGATAGGAACAATTTTGGCTATTTTGTATACGTCAGGAAATATACCCATACTTAATGAGTTATAAACAAATCTGCCAAGACAGGAGACAATATACGAGATACATTCATTAATAATACTACAGGAAAAGAAGAACTGTCACATGGCTCATTTTTCGAATTGTTTATAATAACTTCTATGCCATTTGACAGGACAGGTGAGAAAAATAAAGAGTGTGGAAAGCTACCTGATAAATAATCATTTGGACTAAAATTACACGAAGGAACTGATTCAGCTATACTACTCCCAACCGATGAGAAATGCAAGTTAAAAACTCTACATATATCATTCATATCCTCCTATGTGACATCATCAACTATTAATTTATCAATATTACCTTTAGTTCGCTTCGAACCCCCAACAATATCATTTATTAAATTCCACGTTCTTTTTATATTGCCTATTGCTTCATCAAACTTTCTCGTATAATAGTTTCTCCTAGCAGCTCTAATCACACCAGTTACAAAATTTCTATAGCGATTATAAGAATGTTCAGGCATAAGTCCCTGTCGATACAAAACAAGAAACTTTTGTCGTTTCTTAATAATTATACGATTTATATAGTTTTTTCTTTTATTCTTGTGGGGAAAAGTAGGAGGAGCTTAGCAAAAAATCTGGTGGAAAGACTTAAAAAAACCCTACGTGTGTACGGCACTTGAGAGAAAACACTTCAAGGTGGTAAAAGAGAGCATGTAAATAAACCACCAGAATGTATGTAATGAGTGATATAAAAACTAGATGTGTGTAGTATGAGCCAGAGTTTGTTTCTCGATGTATTGAGTACGAGGCAGGAGAGAAATCTCTAACTGTATAAAGTTTTTAACAGTATATAATGTTGCAGTCAATTACTATTCCATTTTTCCATCATATCGCTGGATTTCTTAATGAATTTAGTGCAACTAATATACATTTATCTTATTTTCAGATATTTGAATTAAACTGTCAAAAGAGCATAAAGTGATACTTTTGAGTTGAATTATTTATATTTGGTTGAAAATTAGAAATATTAGTTATAAGCTTTAAAGTGTTAATAATGATTTACTAAACATTATTTGTGGGGAAACTATTGTTTTAATTCATCTCCAATTGTGATTATAAAAGGTAACCAATCACAAACAAACTAATAACAAACTTAATTTTTGATCTTTGATTTTTCTGTAACAACTTCTATAAGCTAGATGAAGAAAAATCAAAATACTCATTGACCAAACCTGTAAACTAAATCAATTTAAAGAGTGAAATAATGTAACGTTTTATAACTTTCAAGTTATTGGTATACAGGTAGACCCCGCTTTAAGTAGACCCCGTTTTTATAACTGGACGACTTAAAGCAGAGTTTATCCGAGCTTACTTACATCAGTTCTACCGGAACGGAAAATTACTTTTTAAACTATTTTATTTACATTGGAGGAGCCATACAAAATATGGTACATATTACTAGTGTACCTTGCAAACGTTCTTTCATTTTTGTTAATAGAAAACGAAATGATTGGAGTAACAATGCTAAACTTAAAGCAGGGTCTTCCCCGCTTTAAGTTCAATTTCTAAGTTAATCTGAGGTACGATTTTTTAAAATAAAAGCGGGGTGTGCCTGTATCTTCTAAAGAACTATAGAGTATATTTAGTATAATTTTGTCACTGTCTTACATATATTGGCTATATTTTTAGCACTGTATTATAGACTATTGGCTTACAGGAATATGATTATCGTGTGAAACATAATTAACCAGTTAGCCTGACATAAAAGGACCAAACGAATTGTGATAATTGATCGATGCGAATTTTTTCTCATTCATATATATCTTGAAATAAACACACACATCAAAGCTATATTGATTTTTTTATATTAGAAATAGTTGTGATACAAAGATAGGAAACTCGAATCAAAATACACTGCTATAGAAGATACATCAATCATTCATATGTTCATTATGCCGATTAACCTATGAATAAATTAAGTATTTTCATATGGAAAATTAATTGAACTGAGAAAGTGATTCATTTAATTGCCACCACATCAATCAAAGAAGACCTTGTAAATCTAATTATCTCTTCATTATGTGATTCATTCATTTTCAATCAATAAACCATTTGTGACATAAACAGTTTTCAAATCTCCCATTGAAATTTAAAACATATACAATGAGGTAATTATTAAGCCATTTTAAGCATGACTCATGAATCTGAAGATATAAAAGTCAGAAGCTGTCATTCTGTTGTACATTAAAAAAAGAAGTCCTCTAAATTCGTCACATAATCTCTGACACAGAAAGTTTCAAGTTATTGATCTTCATTTCTAATATCAGCTGAAATCTGGCAAACGAGATGAAGATTTTAGCCATCTTTTTACTGCTGGTAATTAAAAAATGAACACATTGAAATGTACTCATAAGCTGTCAATGAAACAAAGTGAATAAATAATGTCGATTGTTAATAAATATGCCTATATACTCTTTATGTTAAATTATTTCCTATCTTCTAAAATCTAGGTAGCAGTAATTGGTTGTGGAAAAGTGAAGGCAGATTCTTCGATTGAGAGCAACTTTGAAGAGAGCTTCCTAGATCAGAAACGTGAGTAGATAATAAATATCTATAAGAATAATGCATAGAACCTACCAAATACCATTTCTATTGCTAGTATAAAGTCTAGACTTGTAGATGATAACTTAAAATCCAAATATACTGTTCATTATTGCTTCAATTCGTACTTTCTAAATGCTTAATGAGCACAGAATTCAGGTAATCTTGCGTTTGGCAGTTGGAAACAATGCCAAAAATATAATAGTTCTCTGATGAGGATAATTATTTTCTCATTTGTAGAATATCATAGACCTGGTGGTTCTTGGCGTCCAGGGCGTCCTGGTGGTATCATCTTCTTCCCTCCACGCAACGTTACCTTACGCGAAGTGTACGACACTTCTTTCGTCTTCTGCCGCACTTCTTACTGGAGAAGGACTTGTCAAGTGTCTGTTCGAGTAAGTGTCTAAAGCGATTCACCTTAAAGCAGTCTATTTATCTTTTAAGAGTTAGTTGTTACAAAAATCAAGAGACACTTTTAAAATCTAGTATCACACGTTCAAAAGTGCGTGGCCTAGTACAGATAGGGCGTTTTCTAACCCGAGTTAGATATACCATATATAACATATGGTAACGCCCAGCAAATGTGCTTTTCAACAAAAATCCTATTCGCTGGGCCTTTTAGACGAATTATGCGTTTAAGTTTTTACACATCTATTGAGCTTCTAGTAACTTGAAAGGCTCGTTAGAAAACGCTCGTCTGTACGGGCGGTAAAGCAGTCTATTCATCTTTTTAGTTATTTGAGTTAATAGGCGCTCGCTTACATGGTCCAAATAAAATTATTCTTCAGTCAGATTAGTTTCCTTATTTCTCTTAAAAGCAATTTGCAGAATTTTATATATAGATCTATAGATTCATGCTAGGTTATTGTATATGAAGTTTATTCAGTTTATTCTTTTTATACCCTTTTCAGTCCCCACCAAACACACATCAGAGCTACTCTTGTTACGTGAGACTTAGGTACCAATCATCTATCAAAGTTGTTGCACAAGGGAGAACTGTGGCATTGTAAGATCCAGATTGATGATATCGATTACCTCTTTATACAGTAATGAAGGATAAAAATTATTTTAATTTCCATTAACACTTTTCAGATTGGAATGTAATACATGGAGGTGCAATAGAAGAGAGACATTGAAAGTTCCTACAAATGAAGTATCCGCTACTCTTCAAACTGGAAGAAGGAACGGAGGATTCATCTGCAGAGTTCAAGCAGTACCAGCAACTACTCCACCTCCTAGTACAACCACTATGTTGCCAAACACTCCAACCAAACCTCCTACCCCACCACCAAGTACTGGAAACCCACCAACCAAACCTCCACCACCAAGTACTGGAAACCCCTCAACCAAACCTCCACCTCCACCACCAAGTACTGGAAACCCACCAACCAAACCTCCGACTGCAAGACCACCACCAATTACTCCACCTCCTACAACTACATCAGGTCCAACTCCAACTCCATAAGAATTGCAAACGCATCATGAAACTCGATACTTTCTTGTACCAATAGTTACAGCTTTTGCTAAAACATCTTCAAAAACGCATCATAAATAAATTATTCCATTGAACTGCATTCACTTTTGTTTTATTTTCACCAGCCACCAATGATGATAGTTATTTAGAATGAATATAAATTTGTTTTAGAACTTATAAATAAGTTGGTTTGTCGTTTAAAAATATTAGAGGCTGAAAGATGTATTTTTAATCCCAAAGCGATAAATAATTTATTTTAGTAGTTGTTTAACGTTTTCTTCGGAACCAAAAGTCATATCTTTGGCGTCAAAAGGAAATCGAGCACAAGGGACGGGAGGATGTATTCAGAAAAGAAAGTGGCTCCATGAACAAAATTACGTACCACCGTCGGTGAGAATGCTCATTGAGGCAGAAAAGCTACTCCGTGAATGCAGTCACTAACCAAAGAATGTGACAAAAAGGGACACAATTACCGGTGACTGCACTCACGGATGGAAGAGTAAAATGAAGATTTGATAATAAATAAACCCTACGAGTCTACCTAACACAAAAATCTAAGAGAAAAATGAAGAGGTGATAGTAAATGAAGCATACGAGCCTACCTAACTCAAAATAAAAAACCTCGTAGTTGAAGAACATAAAACTAGCGCTATTCTATAAAAATGCAAGCAGCGTTAAAAACAGAACAAACATGGTAAGAATGAACTATGCAGGGAGCCCAGGAGGGTCAGCATTGCTATGGGTTATCATTTTCTAATGGTATCACAGTATCTGACACCAAGGACCGACTTAGGATCTGCACGTCTGTAAGATCTCACATGATGGATGGGCGGATTTTTCATGGTAGTTGAATATGGCTAAATCAGCTCGGAAGGTTACCACTTGAAACTTTATGCAAAATCGACAGTTTAAGACCAATTTTCATGTAAAATCACCGCCAGATGATTGCAGTCGTGGGGTACGTACCCCTGCCAGACGCACTAAAATAGACCGTACCCAAAGTTAAGTTAGATCCGCTCGGAAGGTTACTACTTGAAACCATTACAATTCATGCATATCTGGAATAATGTTGCAGATATTGTTGTTGGTGGGAGGGGTATGGCAGCTCAATAATTTACCACTCCCAAATCGAGCTTGATCAATTCAATAGGTTACCACTTCAAACTTGTTGCAAGTTCTTCAAAATAACCCTAAATATCATCAAGAAATCAAGCTCGGGCGTGGTCAATTTGGGGGCGTGTGGCAGAGCCACCTTACCATTGAAAGAATATAACAGTGAATTATAATTTTACTTCGGGTTATGCTGGAAATATTGCAATGGTTTCAAGTGACAACCTTCCGAGCTGATCTAGCTCAATTTTAGGCATGGTCTATTTGAGTTGAGTGCGTCTGTCTGGGGTACCCCACCACTGAAATCGTCTGGCACATGATATTGGGGCTATGCTTAAACTATGCAACAAGTTTCAAGTGGTAACCTTCCAAGCTGATCAAGCCCATAATTTTCAACATCATGAAATGATAAGACTCAGCAGACACACAGATCCTTGGTCAGTCATTGGTGCCAGATAATGTGATACTATTAGAAATTGATAATCTTTCCAGCTAGGCTAACCCCTCTGGGCTCCTGCTCTATTCCATTCAGCACACACAGCTTCAGAATAGAGCCCCTGGGAGCTAAAGCACCACATATGGTTTCTTTTGGCTTAGTCTTAAAATCTTGTGACAAACAGATCAAATTTGCACTTAACTGAAATAACAATGGTATACATGTATAATATGTAGCCATAACATAACAGTACATACCTATATCAATTTACTTTTTGATGTGGGAATAGTACAGGTGATGTTTAATGAATTATCAATAAAAAAAAGAGATAAATGTTCTAAGTACTCAAGTACCCTATAGCCCGGACGTAGGCTTAACATGATGAGAAAATAGAGGTGTGTTAGAGGCGTGTTGGAGGTGTGTCGGAGGTGTGTTCAGGGGTGTGTTGGGGGTATAAAAAAGGTGTGTGTGTGTGTGTTCTGGTGTGTCATGACTATGGTTGTGGCAATTTGCTTTTTAAATCATAGATGTTAAGAATGCCACAGACGAAATGAAATGGTATAGAATACCTCAATATGTTAAATTTCCGTACCTCTTTATCAATTCAACTAAAAAAAATCGACAGCTTAGTTTTTGAGTTTTGTTCAAAATCCTAGGAGAAATAATTTCCTATATTTTACAAACTAATTTTACTAGCAGACAAGCTAATTATCCAAAATAAATTCTGAATCAGGCCATCAATTCACTAAGCAACAAGAATCCACTAATAAAGATTAACGCTGTTCTTATCTTAATAGATTAAATTAAATGGTAAGAGTGAGATGTAAGCCTAGTGAAGCAGGTGCTATCAGTTCACATTAGGGTAGAACTTAAAAATAGGAGGCGAGATGATGTACATCCATTACGAACTGACAGTTCCGTTCGCTAGCATCTTACATATGGAATTCAGTCCTTTCAAACACAATGAACCGTCATAAAACAAGCTTTCTAGCAGTAATGCTAGTATTACTATATGTATCATCTATAACATCTGCCAATGAACAATTGGAAACTAGAGAAAAGTCACGGCATGAAGCATCATCACCTCTTTTAATGAGTCTGATGAAGAAGGAAGAATTGGATTCTGCGAGAAGTGGTGAACCTAGTTCTGTAAATTTAGAATCTAACAGTCATCACAAATCTGCAAATGGAACACTTCTGGATCCAAATGAAAAGTTTGGTGAGTTTTTGTTAATTGATTTGATATATATCTAGTGAAAGACTAATAGTTTTACAAGTAATAATCACTTTCATCAGCCATTTCAATCGCCATTTTTATCATTCTATCATTTAATCAAGTAATATAAATAGACGATGAAACCGGTGAACTGCCATGGCCAAATTATGTTTTTTTTAATTTATAGACATTTACGTCCTATTCTCTGAGATTTATCAATGCCTCTTAAATTAACTATTCCTACAAATATCTTCATCAAAGATTCTATAGTAGCCACTATGTAGGGATGCTCACATATCCAATTTCGTTATCATTCTACAAGATAACCTTATCTCTGCGAACTACATAGATTATGTATGGTAAATGATTAATAAATGAATATTCTATAACTGAATAAGCGATATCTTTGGAATGATGATTAATCTGTTGAATAGAAGTTAGATAGACGTTTAACATCCCACATGAATTCTAATTTTTTCCTTTACAGGATACAGGGAGTGGTGCGATGAGGTGTTAGGTTGTCTGAACCTCACTTCAGATTGGCACTCTATTTTCAGACCTGTTAATGTTTTACCTGACGAAAGGAGCTTCATCAATACCAGGTTTCTCATTCACACGAGGAAGGAACCTTCTCCCGATACAAATAAAGTAAGAGATAAAGATATTAACGAATTAGTTAATCAGCTCGAAGATAGGTTTCCATTTCACTAAACAGCCCTCAAGTTTCTGCTCTCTGATTTCTATACAATTTTTTAAAATGTGATATGTACCTAATTATTTGCATCTTTAATTAAGATTTAACCACTTTCTATCAATGTATATTCTAAGCAATTGAGTAAAATTCATGTTACAATAGTTTACTTTGAAGATTGATTGTCAAGGTATTATAGTAACAGTTTCCTATATATTATAATTTATTTTAATTACAATTTCCATACATTGATCATTGATGCCTAACTTTCGCAGTAGATAGGTATGAACTTTTCTACTAAATATCAACAAGTTATTAAATTTCATTAAATCGGACCAACATGGCGAAGCATATAGGTTTATTTTTTTTCCACAAGTACCAAATGTTAATTCACAAAATTTCTTTTCAGCCCAAAGTAATCGTAGCCGAAGACAGGAAATCTCTTGAAGAAAGTTCTTTCGACCCAGACAAGGAGTTAAAATTCATAGTTCACGGATTCATAGACGATGGAAATATGTATTGGCTAATGGTCAGTATCTAGACTTTATTTCACATTTCAATTTGAGAAACTTTTGTTTTTCCATCAAAATAAGAAGATCTTTAAATAAGATATTTTCTTTACGAACTTACGACTGAGGTCGAAAGGAAGAGTTGAGAAAAAGTTAAAGTTAGACTACAGAATTCAGATAGATCCTAGCTAGAGATAAAAAAAAACGAACTTCGGGATTGACGTAAATCGTAAAATAGTTGGAATTATAAAGAGTATTGTTAAATATGTTCTTTAAATAAGGATATTCCTCTCATACTAATGAAATATATTCAATAGACAGTATACATTATACACCAAAATTATTACCAATTCTTACCAGGACATGGTAGAAGCCCTGCTTAACCATGGTGACTATAACGTCTTCAGGGTAGATTGGGGAGGTGGCTCTGTGCCACTCTATAGCAACGCTGCAGCTAATACTAGGGTAAGGATTTGAGTATTTGATAGATACAGCTATTCCCCTAACTTCCCTAGTAATATATCATTCAAAGTACTGAAAATCTAACATCATTGGACTACCTATGATGTAATTAGGAGGCCTTTATGATGTAATACCATAGGTAGTATTTTTTTAAATCAGGTGTTATATAATATGATTCAACTAATAACTAGGTTTAATCTTTTTGAATCTGTTATTTTATGTGATTTTTTTATAATAACTAGGTGATATCTTCTAAAATCAGGTGTTCTATAATATGGTTCCTCTAATAACTAGGTTGTATCTTTTTAAATTAGGTGTTATATAATATGGTTTCTCTAATAACTAGGTGATATCTTCTAAAATGAGGTGTTTAATAATATTGTTCCTCTAATAACTAGGTGGTAGGTCTCGAGATTGGCTACCTCGTGAATTGGCTCATCAAGGACTATGGTGTGAAAGCAAGCAATGTCCACCTGATAGGTCATTCTCTTGGAGCGCATGCTTGTGGATATGCTGGTGAACAAATACACGGTGAGAAGTTCAATTAGAAAGTTTAATATATTTTGGTGTAAATATATTTATTTTGATACTTATTTATTCAAATAGTTTTACTTCTAAATCTTAAAAATTTCATTTCATTTGAGTGAATAAATTTTAAGCAAAAATTGTAAATTTAATTTAATTTAAAACAAAAGAACTCTCTTCTTCACCATGGTGTAATTCATTACAAAATTTTCTCTACTGTCATGAAGGTTTGGGCCGCATCAGTGGTTTAGATCCAGCTGGACCCTACTATACACACACGGCTGATTTTATACGACTGGATCCCTCAGATGCCCTCTTTGTTGACAACATTCACACTGACGCACAGTCTATATTATTGCTAGGGTTAGTACTGGATGTTATTATCTAATATTGACCTTCATTACGCAACATATTCTAGAAAAAGAAATACTTTAACTAACTATAATTTATTATTCTAAATCAAAACAGCTACGGAACCTCGCAGGCAATGGGACACATGGATTTTTTTCCAAATGGAGGTAGGTACTATTCATGAACTCCTAATAATAAATAAAGATCTTAATATTGAAGCTTCATCTTCTTTCTGCAGAGATATTAATTCCATTCCTTAATCTCAGGTTCTGATCAACCAGGGTGTGACGCAATTGACGTAACAATTGATGCAATGAATGGTGATGACACTCATTTAGCCAGAAATTTGGTCGCCTGCAATCACATTCGATCCATTGCCCTGTACCAGGTAACAATCTCGTATTAAACTCTACACTTAAACCTGAAAAAAAACTGTAAAATATTTTCTTATGCCAATGCTGCGTAATTAAAGAGAGGAGTTAAGAGTTAAAACTAATTCGTAAACCAATTTCTTCCCTTCTCTTCCAGGACTCCATGTCGGATAGCTGTCAATTCATGGCTCACAAATGCGACTCCTATAGAGCATTCACTAGAGTGAGGATACAGTAATGAATATAGTCTATATAAACACATTTATATTATTATAAGTCGTTACAAACCATCGAATGTTTCATCCACAGGGTAAATGTACGAGCTGTGAAGGAAACAACTGCGCTCGCATGGGCATAGAGGCTGACAAATTCAGATCAAACAGTTCTGAAGTTAACGCCAATTATTACCTAACTACGTCGAGTGTCCAGCCCTACTGCAGTAAGATAAAAGTTAAAACCCTTTAACTTTAATATGAAATATAAGACTGTCACAATTAATTATTAAACTGAATTTAAATCGTTCAACAATCGTCTAAATTTTCTTGATCCTTTTGTTCTCGTGGCTTTTAAATCTTCCAATCAGTAGTTGGTAAAAAAAATTACAAATCTAATGAAAGGGTTCATAATATTTTCACAAGTTCTTTAAAATTTTATAAAAATTACTGTATTTATTAGATTGTTCTAATAAAATTACTTAGCTGTATCGTTTTCTACAGAGTGAGCTGATAAAAAATATCATCATTTCTTATGTTTGCAGTGCAGCAGTTCAGAATATCTATCCTGACGGGCACAGACCCAGATGCCCGCAATTGGGTGATGGGACAGCTGTATATTTTCCTTCAGGATAACCTTGGAAATGAGCTATCGAAAATACCAATCGGAGAGTGAGTGGCAAAGATTGTCTGTTAGATGAAGAACGGAATCTTAAATTTAACACTTCAATTCGTTATCTAATACCTAAACGGCTTCAAAATTGGGATATTATTTGAATAAATTAATGACCCATCTGGTTTTCAATTCGATCTGATTATATTAAACCAAACGATCTAGCTAATAAATTGAAACGTTTATCTTAACCACTGCAGGGACCACCATAAGTTCTACCACAACAATTCAGTGGAATACTTCACCATTACCACCAAAATCCAATTGGGAATCATCGTTCAGACAACTATGAAGTGGTACTACCATGACAAGGCTTTGGACTTCAGCACATACTGCAACAGTCTCTTTTGCAACAGAAGCTTGTATTTGAAGTCTGTTGGTGTCCAGCCTCTCACCTATTATACGTGAGTACAATTCTGTAAAAACTACCTAGATACGCCATGCCATGCTATAGTGCCCCAACCAAATCAGGACACAGTTTTGCAATATGTACAATATAAAAATCATTATATTATTTATTGATAAAATCCATTTTAGTTGTGGGATCAGTCATTGTTGTTTTCAAAACCCAAGATATATAGTGATTGACGGAACAGCTTTTTTTTAATTGTTTTTATATGAAATTTTCAGTGATGATCCAGAGTACGATCAGGTGTTCTGCGAGAATCACGGTTACGTTTTCGAAGTTCGTGACAGACAGAGAGCAATGATTTTCAACTCCCCGTATTGCACACCCATTCCGAAACCTGATGAGCTGAAGCGACAGAAAAAGCTAGTATAGATACGTACTTTATGTTAATATTTATCAAACATAATATCTAGGTCCGTGACAATATGCAATTTTAAATCCTAGATCTTAAAGATCCTCTCCAGGCTCCAGGGGAAAAAATGAGTTTATTACATAATATTATAGAACTAAGGTCTACGATCATTATTCCGCAAACCGCATACAATTCGGCTCAGTATAGATTTTATTATTTGCTTTTAAAGTTGTTTAATACTATGTGAGCAACAATCGAGCGAATCTCCAACCTGACGCTGAGAAAGATGATTGTACACTCTTTGTTTCGATTTCAATTTTAGATTTTTAAACAAACAATGCGTTTTGGGCCTTTTTTTAAGATATTAATTGTTTCTGAAAGTATATAAACGTTTCTATAATGATTTTATCCAAATTTAAACCTTAAACTAATAATAAATAGATTTATTAAACCAAATACCTAGATGACAATAAAAAAAAATGGTGTACATTCTTCTTCTTCTTCTTCAGACTGAAAATTAGAAAGTCGGAAATAAAGTAGGTTTTGTACAGTTTGGATTATAAAAATCTTTCAAAGCATGCATATAAAATTGCAAATATGCTATCAAATTTTATGGGGTTTGCAGTAAAATGTTAAGAACCATTAGCCTCGTTGATTTAAGCAATAAAAATATTTGCTTGGAGGGGACCTTTTACAAATAAATAATTTACTCCTGAAGCGTAAGCTTAAATGACCTTAATTGAAAGAATATCCCGTTTATATCAGTTTAAAATGTATGGAATTATTTTTATACAATAAATAAAGTTAATGGTTTATATTTCTATAGACAAAAACTTGTAGCTGTTTAATTTTTATTGTTCTTTGAGTTGATAACTTTTATGTGAATTTAAACATAACTGTTGTTTATTTTATGCCGACACACAATGAAATATGGACAGTTAAACATATTAACCAAGCGAATATATACTAGACAAGTCTACTAAACGCCTACATTATTGAATAACTATCTTTTACTATTCGATTATTTAATAATTATGCGTACCATATGTCCATATCTAGATTGAATTTATCACTATTATATCTTTTAATTGATATTAGTTTTGTTTTCAAAACTAATATAGTTAATCATCTATGATAAAAAACCATCAGATAAATTATTATTTCCTTCATTTCATTAAACTAGGAAATAACTAAACACTACTTCTTTCTATTTAATATAGCTGTTATAAATTGTTATAAATCAAAATAATTTATGATGTCAAAAAATTTATAAATTCTTCAAAAATATTAAACCAATGAAATCAAGAGTAGAATATAAATTTTGACTACTAAGGCCCATTCTATACTCGCAGATAAAACGCCGCGTTTTCACTGCCCAGTTTACGCCTTTTCAATTAATCACGTTTAAATGAATGGAAAGAAAAATTGCCGTCCTTATACTAGCGTTTCTACCTTCTTCTATTCATTTAACCGTTTTTAGCTGAAGAAGCGTAAACTGGGCGGTGAAACGTGGCGTTTTAACTGCTAGAATAGAATGGGCCTAAACGACTTCACAGTTTTTATAGCGTGGTTCTCTAGTCTTCATCTTGTACGTAGCAGCAGACACTAGAAGTCTGTCCACACATCAATGGCATGATATTTCCATTCATCACATAGGTACAGGGCAAGGCACTAGCTAGGTTTACAGGGGCACCAACCATCCACCCATTCTGAGCCAAAGGGTAGATTGGCTGTTCGATTCCGGTAGACCAAGTGTAGCTAGTGAATGGATAAGTTGAATTCAGAGGAAGACCAAGAACTTTCCCGCTGAATGCGCCTGAAATATAATGAGTGTTATAGTTTACGTAGTTTCAATCTGCAACTCATTATTTAATAAAGCAATAATATACTTGACTGACCTAATACATCCTGTACGAACTGAGCTCTTTCATCTTCAGTCTTGGGAGCACAAACGGAAGCTCCGTAAGAGCTGCAGTAACTAAATTGGTCGAAGTAGTTGGTACTTATGTCGAATGTGAAGAGGTACCCCGAGGATATTTGTATGATGTCAGAATCGGCTGTTTTGGGGGTGCAGCTTGTACCATTTTTTCGCTCTGTAAATTGATCAAAACATATTTGGTTTTCTGACGAAACCCAATTTTAAGTAATATAAAAAATTGGATACGATTTAAATAAGATCATAAAATGCAGGCGTGAGAATTAGAAATTAACTTTCTATGTTTGCTTTGATGAAGGTATTTGGACACCTACCGAGCAATTATATTCGGTGTAGAAACCAAGAAGCTACTCTTGATCTAAAGAAGCTAATCAAATTATAAGCACCCAAGACATTATCCAGACAAATAAGCCAGGAGTTTTATCTTAAGACTCACCAATTCTGTTGACGATACTACCGTCGTCACAATCTAGCCACCACTCCACATCACATCTCGGCAACTCCTTCAGCAGACTATCACCATCAAGAATTATGACATTTTCATTGGTGCAAGAGAGAGGCGGTGCACGACCTGTAAAATAGCTGTTATAATCAGGATACAGTAACATAGGGTATGGTAATCAGCTGATAGAATCTATAGTTTGACGTGACCACCGGATGACTGGAAATGGTGACTCTGACCACACTTTGAAATATGGGAAAACCTACTTAAACTTAGCACTTCTAAATTTAATTTTTTTCTGATCAACTACTAACTAGGCATTGGTTAAATTGTATTCCATTATTTTTTTCCTTATTTGTTATTCATAGGAACTACAATTTAGCAGTTAACTAGCACTACTTTACGCTCCTAGGTATGTTCTTATTATGTTCTTATATCTTGGTTATAATTACTCTTTCGGCAGTTAATGTGGTCTTTGAACGTAAGAGTATAATAGCTCGAGAACCAGGTTAGGAGAATTATGCCATTATTTGAAATGTTCATACCTGCTTTCATGTAAACAAACTTCGCGTCCAGTTTATCGCAAGGCTCGGGCAACCTCTTGAACCGGTAATCCGAAGTCTGGCAGATGCCGTTGTCGAAGAAAAACATCTCGGCATCTAAGTGGAATATGAGACACTATAAGAAGCAAGTGTGTTATCAAAGAAAAAGTCTAAAGCCGTGTTTACATTGTCAGTCACAACCTAGGGAATACGCATGGTGATCACTGAGCATTCGACAGTGTCACCACGAAAGTGTTCACACGGTACTACAGTATGTCAGTGTGGTGAATAGTGGCAGTGCTCTCAGTCTGTGTATACTGTATAGCTGTGAGAAGGTAAGGTGCCGAATGACTGCTAAATCCAGTCAATACTCAACAATTATTTATAATATGTGATATCTTAGGAATTTATCCAATAAAAACCTCAAATAGTTTACAATTGAATTTACGTATTTCAAATAATAGTTTGAATTGAGTGGTGGATTTTAGTTCAGTAATAATATTGGACAATATTTTTCTATTTATAACAAAATTGAATTATAATTGAGTTGCGGATTATATTTAAATAATAACAGAATGACCGATTATAGTTCAGTGAAAGTTTGAGTGGTGTATTATGGTCGTCATTATTTTCACCACATACCTAAATCGACGGCGTAATCGCCACATTCTTCCAAAGTATCCGCTGCCAGATGAGTAGTCCAGTTGACATTAACTGTAGCCTGTTCTGCACCAGCTATGTACTTGATGAATTTAGTAAAGCCCTTTTCTGGCTCTATGGAATACAGAGTACAGATCACTTCCTGACAGTTAGTGCACAGAAGATCAGCAGGGGATTTAATCTTAACCTGCAGGATAGATTGAAAGGATAGAAACCTAGGTACAACAAAGGTTAGACACCTAGTTACTGAAAAGATTAGAAACCTAGGTACAAAAAAAGGTTAGAAAACTAGGTACTCACAGAGAAAAGAGTTATTTCGCTCATTTGCGAGGGAGACATTTTGGTACATGTTATGCACGTATACGTATACATTTAATGGTATATCGTTAAGGCATTTAGCCCACAGTACAGAGAAGATATAGTATCCTAGAGCTATAGGGGGGATATTACGCGTGTCCCGGTAGGCTGTGACGTCACATGTCAACATTGGTGCTTACGTTTGTACGTACAGTACAAACACAAAAGATGGCTGCAACACACCCAACTTTTGTTAAATAACGTTTTCGGTGATATATTTTTTGATTCCACATTACCGCATGCTATTATCCAATCTTTATAGTCATGCGGACGAAAACTAAAAAATGACTGTTGATGAAATTGCTACTGGTCTTTTTACACCCAAAATAGTAACAAATTTTTAGTCTTGAAGACGATTTATTCAAGATAATTAGATCATTAGTCAGATCGGTCGCGTTGGCCGCCATCTTAATTCTCTATTCCACGTGACCCACAGCAATTCTGTTTACTATGACGTGACCTCTAGTTTACATACATGACGTCACTGCATACCCAGAATAAATTTGAATAATACATGGAACTGGGGTACTATACTATTCTGTTTACTATGTTTAGCCTCTCTAGCGGTCAATTTTTGAGCTACAATTATGAAAGTATTAACATATAAATTTGTCTAGATTGATAACTTGAAAATACATTTTTTTGTTTACGACGTTGTTCTTGGAAACAAGTGATGTGTAATTATTAGAGCCCGGATTTCTATGCTCTAACAAAATAACAGCATAGAATGCTATAAAAGTATAGATAGATCATCTATGCTGTATAGGCATTAACCTATTTTGCATACAAAGCATATAAAATTCTATTTATCCTTTTATTTTTCTAGAGCTTTCGAATAATTCAATATTCATTATCAATATCCGAGCAATTATATAAAGGATGGAAACTTTTTTTGTCGTCTCACTCGCTCTTCACTTCATAAATTCTATTTAAGGATACTTTTGTCTATGCTACAGCAATCAAAACTCTATTGAAGAGATATTGAATTTTACGCTATAGTTACTTCATTTTCTATTTATAGTTTATTTTTGTAATATTTTAGCAAGTCATTTAGTTCCAAGTCCTCGTAGTCTTAACATCTCTTAATAATGACTAAAGTTAAGCAGTCTGATACGAAATTTAGTTGAAGAATTAGGGTGTTGTGCAATGAAGACAGTGTTTTGAAATGCAAGCCATGCAATGTGAAGTTAAGTAGCTACAAGAAATCGAATGTTGTATCACACTTTAAAAAAAGCTAAACATAGGCGTAAGAATGTACATTTTGTAGATTTAAATGAGGATGATGCCAACATAATACCAACCATATTGTAGCAAATAATCCTGGATTGCAACACATAGAATAAATACGAAGCATTATCGCTGGAGCGAAAGAGGAGCAAATTGAAAGGAGTGTAGCGCAAAATGCTATGCATTTCAAGTACACTCTGTTGACATAAGTTGAAGTAGAAAGAAGCTTTTCAAAACTTAAAATCTTACTGAGCGATCACCGAATGTCTCCAAAAACAGAAAATGTCAAAAAACAATTAATCGTATCATGTTTCTCCTAATTGTTAAATTATTTATATTCTAATTATAGCTACTAATATTTTTTATCCAGCTAGAGGAATAAATAATTAAATCTCATATTTACCATATATCGTTATATAGAGACTTATTTTTCTTGTTCTATTTTGTTAGATATTAATGAAACTCTAGCTATCTCTTATAGTAGAACTAAGAATCTGAGAAATTATCTTAAACGGTTATTTGTTGCTATATTATTTAATTGTCATATATTTCAATAATAATGTGATGCACAAAATGTGGTTTTATTTCCAATTCCATTTTGAATAGTTACAAAAAATGCACTTTGATAATTTTCATTTGAAAATGGGAAACATTATTCAACCTCATAAATACAACCTCAAAATTAAAGAAAAGTATACGTAATTAAGTCTACCATTTGACTCATACGGCATGTTTTTGAATAAAGAAAATGTTATTTGAGGTATAACTAGTCAATTTATAACGGCATATTTAGCATAGAATTTAGGCTATAAAGCATATTTTGCATAGTTTTTAGTGCTATTCCGCCTAGATCGAAAGGGCATAGAAATCCGGGCTCTAGTAATTATGTATAGGTATCACATTGCATATTGCATGCATCTAATATAGGTAGCAATGTTCCCCGAGGCAATATGGTCCCAAAATAGTGAAAATAATTACACTTTTGTAATAATGTTGCTCAAAGCAGACTACTTTTACCTGACACTATTATAGAAATCACAGATGGAGAATAGAAATTCCTATCATCAAGAATTAAATCGATTGGACAAATGATTTTCAATGCTTATTTCACAAATGAAATATATTCCTAAATTACCAGAGACCATTCAATATAGCTACATATCAGCACATTACAAATAAATTGCAAAGTTTGTATTGAATCACTCACTTCATATTTTACACTGCCACTCACAGCAAAGACTAACGGCACCTGAAATAGGGAATAACTTCACTCAAACATCTAACTTTTTTTAACCAACTAAAGCAAATTCATTAACCTACGTCCATTACCATTCTTAGATTAAGTTTTATTGACCATAGCCGCTACTGTGGCCATTCAGTACTAATCTAATTAAAATATAAAATGAAGCTACAAGGAATGATTTAAATCGCTTCTGGTGTTTATATATGTGGAAATGTTTCATATACTTTATATTATATTAAAGTTTATTATCAATTGTCTGTTCAAATAGAAAGTGACCATAATAAAGCCTACTAAGAACTATAATTTTTCTTGTCAAAATTGAATTCAGTTTTTGATTACTTTATATTTGCAACATAAACTCAGTCTGCATTTAATTTCTTATATTTAACTTCCCATTCTTATCTTCAAAATACTTAAAATCAATTATTTATATTGAGAATTAAAAATTCAAAAATCACAATAATAATTTACTCACAGATAACTGCAAAAGGAGAATTCTCTTGCTTATCATCTCAAAATTCACTGTCACTGAATAGAAGTTCACTTCACAAATGTTCCAGGCACACAATTTCACTAAATAGGTAAAAACAGCTGCAGTTCCAGTGCAGAGATAAGCGACGGTCATTATATTATATATACAGCCAATTATTGAGCTGTGCTCTGATTGGTTGAAGCAGTGATGTTTTTGTGACGTAACGAAGATTGCCAATGACACGTCTGTTCTAATTGAGTATATAAAAGGTCTCCGGCTATTATAATTATTTTCTTTTTTGATTTACAATTTGAATTCTATGAAAAAAAAATGTATAACCGGCCTTCATTTAGTCTTCCAATAATTTTCTGAATTATATAGACGTTTCTCCTCAATTATATACCCATGAATTAAATAGTTAGATGGATTCTCGCACTCGACAGAAATACCGACAAAGAAAAAGAAGGTGACGTCACTTGGAATACGATTTGAATTAAGGTTCTTGTATTGTTTACTTTGAGTCTGTAGCTCAATACTAGCTTTTCTGTAGCTTAATACTAGTTTTCAGAATATAGCTATTAGCTACTTTATTCTATACAGTTCATTTTTTTTATTCATTTTGTTAATTTGTATATATTATGAACAACAATATAAAGTTAGTGATCTATGATTTTCATTCATTCCTTAATTGAAGAAATCCGCCGACAAATATTAATTATATAAATTTCACCATGTCGATTTTATCGTGATAAATAGTTCTTATACCTACATTTTTATATTAGAAATTATTCTATACAGTTCTTCAATTTCAATCATTGTTGGAGAATACACAATCGATTGTAGTCGACACAATCCAATTATTATTGAATATCATCTGAGATAAACATTTACGATGCACTTAATTATCTATTTGACCAAGTAATCAAAAGTTATTTCATGAAGATCTATAACCAAATATTTCCGATGCAAGTATCTGTATACCAGGTGACGTCATGAGTCGCTCGCGTGACGTCACACTTTCGCCTCATTTTCAAGTGCGAGTATCCTTCTAACTATTTAATTCATGTATATACCTTTACATTTATATTGAATTGCTTATACCTACCTAGCTGACATTCAAAACAAACGGAGTAGCTAAGTATTCTTTTTCTTTGAACTGAAAATTAGTTCGGAAGTAAAACGGCTATTGAAGAGTTTTGATTATAAAAATATTAAATATCATGGTGTTTGTAGCAAAATGATAATAAACATCAGCCTCATTGTTTTAAGCAATAAAAAAATTTGCTAGGAGGGAACTCTAAATACCATATGTTGTTGTCGACCCCGCTCCATCACTGACACAGTGGTGGAGCCCTCACACCGAGAGACGGCGCAGCTGCCCGCCAGGGTTCCCCCAGACCCACAAGCGAGAAACCCCACCCCTCCCCCCCAGCCGGAGATTCAGCCAGGACCAGGTGGTGAAAATGTGCACTGGGTCGGCTGTATGTGTGTGTAGTGCGTGTTAAATGTTATGCGTGTTGGTGAAGTGTGTGTATCAGCACTTCACTTATAATGGTTTTCAATTGAGGGGAAAATGACAAGACTATCGCCAAGGGATCTGTCTACCCAAAACAGAGTTATTTACTCTCACTGTTGGAGAGGATAAGTGCCGGCACATCTTTCTTCATCAAAACCTCATACTGTACAATAACAAAGAGCTAAAACACTCGCAAGAACCAGTTTATGAAATCGAATTCAGTGCGAAAGTAATATCAGTTGGATAAAAGTTAGAATACAATATCCGCTGCTCAAAAGAAAGTCCGTTTTCACAGTCACTTTCTACATAGTTGGTGTTGGTAAAATGCCATCTATTACATTACATACCATTATTAAAGCAATAATCTCATTACACGGGTAACATCAGATGCATTCCCAACAACAATATATCCATGATACCTGGAGGTATCATGGATACCAAATAAATATTAAATAATAATTATTATAAAGTTTTATCTTACATGTCCGAAAATGTGGACCTGACTGATAATTAAGTTTATCCTAGAGCTCTACTTCATATCGGCTAATAGAATGGCTCTAAAGATAACTACTTTTGCTTAAGAAATAATTCACATCGAGTGCTACGTGAATGCTTGGCAATGTGGAAAAAAACTCACAGGTTACTTTGAGATCATACTTTATTTATGGAATAGTTAAAGTTCTACTTCATTATTGAAACAAATAAACAATTAGCTAAGTAAAACTTAAGAAAAAGATTCGCTAGGTAATTCCTATGATTAGCTACAAACTGCTCGACTAATTTTTACAACGACAACCATTAACTATGTTCAACTTTCATGTGATTTTTCAATTGATCACGAGTCATAAATAACTTATCACAAATATGGCAACTGAAGACAATATTAATTTTATCTTTTGATACATTTACTGACGCGTCTTCGTACATTTCATGCGAATCATCAACTGTCGATTTAAATAAAGAATCACAATTCACAATTTCATCCTTTATTGTGACGTCATTCTGGATGTTCATAGCGAACTGAATTTCAAAGTTAGTTAATTGATCTCCCGATTGATTATTAACATCTTTGGGTTGTATTGATTTCTCCTCATCCAAAATATTTTCCACTGATTTGGATATTTCTGACATAACTTCAGCTGAACTCTCATCATTCTCCATCTGCGAATACAAAGATTTAATTAGTTTAATCAATAAGTTGCTTGACTTAATTGTAGCTATTACATTTTAGGTAGCTACAAAAAGCAATATTATCTAGAAATATAACAACCTATGATCTTTTAATACTTTGCCCTATAATTAAGGCATCTAAACGCTTATAAAAAAAAAAATCTAAAATGATTTTATTTGATATATCTGAAGCCCTCGGGAAGCTATATATTAGACCATTAATCCAGCAATTAACTCTTATAGTTTTAGATTTTACCATACAAATGCGAATTAATATACTTCTTTGCAGGATAGCTACAAAAAAATTCTATCTCTTTAAACTCAGTACATTTCTCACTCACTATGTTCGCCTAATTGTTGTATCAAGTACAAATCAGTGCTTACCATTTTTGAAACCGTATGTGCATTATCAAGAAGAATAGTTTCCGCATCATTTACATCTTCAAATGACATGTCAGAGTTCATTAGGCTGCTTTTCTTTGATGGTCTCCTCCTATATCCTTCCCAATCGTGGGAGTTTTTTAGGACAATTCCAATATGGCGGTAAATAGTGGTCAAACTTTCTCCTGCATACTCCGGCAACATTGACAGCACTCCTGAAATATTATTATTTTATTTTAGTAGGGGTTTAACATCTGCTTCAGAATCATAGACCATATCACTGACATCAAAAGGAAATAACTACAAGGGTCTGGAAGAAGCAACAAAAAGAAAAAGTGGCTCTATGAACAAAGTCACCTACCACCAGTCAGTGACTGGTGCTCATTGATGCAGAAAAGCTACTACGTGAATGTAGTCACTTACCAAAGAATTTAAACAAAAGGGACACAAGCACTGGTGGCTGCACTCAAGGATGAGAGAGGAAAATTAAGAGGTGATAGTATATGATACCTAGGGTCTACCTATCACAAAATCTAAGACCTAGTGAATGAAGAGCATAACCAAATAGCGCTATCTTCTAAAACTGCAAGTAGCGTTAAAAATATGATAAACAGGGTAAAAAAGACATATATAATCCAAATTACAACAGTTCAAGATTTAAGGGATGCCACCCATTTCTCTTCCATTCCCCACAGATAGCTCAGAATAGAGTCCCTGGGGACTCTCCTAAAATGTTAACCCCGAGTAAAAATATAAAGCATTTCAATTCAGAAATTTCTTCCTAATACAATCATTTGAAATTCAACCCTGTCATTTAATTTTTTACTAATAATTCTTGATGTATAAATAGCTAGCAACTGCATAACATTTCTAAATAGGAATAGCTATACAAATATTTAAGAAGATAGGACACAATGCTATGTATGACATACAATTGTTACAAATAACGTCAAAAACAGTTACCAGATAAGTGGAAACTTTATTCAGACGAGTAAGCAATAGATATTAGATTTGTGGTACAGAAAAACTCCTGAGTTATGAAGCACTCGAGTGATGAAGGACCTTATGAAATCAACCTGAGATATGAAGTAGTTTTCTATTTTTAAATCATAGAAAATGATATAAGACTATAAGTCAAGAATTGTGTCATAGTTATCCCTCGATAACAATAATTTTCTATGATTTTATTCATAGAAAACTATCTCTGTACACGAGATATGAAGTGAGTTTGCGTTACGAAGAAAACAATACTTCATAACTCAAGGAGTTTCACTGTATATTTGAGAAATTGAAAGCCTAATATAATTTCTTACCTTCAACAAGAAAACAAGCAGGTGTACCTTGAAACTTTAACTTTGTGTGTTTTCGCTTGACATCTAATCCTGACATTGAAAATTGGATAGCAAGCTGCCGTGTCATGAGAGCTTTAAGAATTGCCGTAATTGTCTTTGATAATGTAGTTGACCTCATATTATAAAGGTAGCCTTTCTGGAAAGGGTGAATTCTTGAATTATAGGTGGCCAGCTAGCTACTTGATTTTAAATTTCATTAATTTATAATATTGATAACTGATAACTTTATTAACTTCAACTAAATATAATCATATAAATTGAAATTCTTCAATTCTAGTGTAGATAACTCAGAACTGCAGCTAAATATTAACCAATGGAAAGATAAAAATAATTAAAGATTCTATTTAAACATACCAACTCACCAAATTTTCCATTTGACATATAGCATTTAGTTCCTCCACAGTATTTGCAGGACACGGAATGGTGCGAATTGAAGTAGATTCTTGAGGTGCAGTGAAAGAAGGTCTTACATTGACCTTATTCATTAGTTCCTTCAAAAGAAGGTTATTCTCAATGGTCTTCTTTTTTAGAAACTTAAGTTCAGATAAAATTTTTGCAGTGTTTTCCGACTCCTCTGGTTTAGAATTGATCTGAAAATAAACAAGAAATCAATATATAGACCTCTTAATCATCTCTATGACAAAATAATCAAGAAATATAAATAGCTACTGGAATTTCAAATTGTATATCTTACTTGGTTTGGAATAGGAGATGGAGAAGCACTAGAATCGACCAGAGACGCATTTCTTCGACTGTGCTTAAAGCTTCGAAATTCATCTTCTAAAATCTTTCTGATGAATCGTGAAAAGAGTGACATAGAATATTTACGCTGCCTTCTCTTGAACATGATTGGAAAATTGAATTGTAGCTATTATAGTATTACAAAATTGAATTTATTTGTAATATTTGAATTTATTACTGTAAAGGAAATAAATATTATTCATATAATATGTATAATATCCAGGTAATAAAACATGTCCAAACTCGCCATTTTGATGCCAGTCTGCAGAATATGGGACATTTTTCAACATTTTCTGTCCGAACAATCCAGTCTACAGAATGTGTCTCTTCTCCTGCCCGCAGAGATTTTAATTTGAGAGGCAGTTACTCTCTGACTCTCGGTCGCAGATTCAGAATCTCCTGCAGCTAAATTAATGGTAACATAGGAATTAATTCAAGATCTCCCGCAGATCTCCTCAATTTCCTCCTAAATTTACATGTATTTTACTGAGAAGTCCTAGACTGTATTTTATGGTAAATTCCACCAACATGTCAGTGGAATTTTTCTCCTTTGAAAATAATATTCTATCAAAGTCAGTGGATTTTTAGCTATTTAGTCCTATGTTACCTTCAATTTTCGCCTTTCGGTGGAAAAATTAAAAAATGGAGAAAATGTTGGTGGATCAGCCATGTTTCAAAGTGTGGCAGGAAAGTCGCCAGTTTAGTGAGAAAATGGATCCAGGTCGCCACATTTAAGGTACTCTAAAGGAGAAATTTGACTTCCTAGTGAAGATTTTACACTTGAAAACATCCTTATGCTTCATGTCTGATGCATGTGTAACTCCTGAGACTATTTAGGGAGTAATTTACTTGTTATTTACATGTTTTTCAACTTATTTAACCCCTCATAAGTCGCCAATATACTGGCGACTTTGTCCACACTTTGAAACATGGTGGATCAGCCAAATTAAATTACTGGAAAATTATGGTGGATTTTTTCAGCTTTTTCAAAAAAAAAGTCAGTGGGATTTTGTGCACCAAAATTAATATGACATGCTCTTTTGGAATTTTTGGTCAATATGCCAAATAAATAGCAATTTGGCAAACATGTCACTATAAGTCTATAGTGTCAATTGTCAGGCTGTCAGCAAGTTTGCCAAGGAGTTTCAGATATTTCTTCAAATATTACCACTCTCACTCTGCAGAACATGGGAGATATTTGGGGTATTCCCTCTGAACCATTTAGAATTAAATCCTATATTTACATTAATTTTGCTACAAACACTTCTGAATTAATCCCTATATTTAGGTAGGTAGCTACATGAATTTTGCTACAAACAAAATAAGAGATCTCTAGTCTCTACGAAAACCAGTCTGCTGCCTGCATAAGATGCATGAAGTTGTGAAGTTTATCCAGCAACTATGAAAATCCTTGGAGAGGAAATGCCCCAAAAATTAAATATCCGGAGACTGATTATGAATTTGTGCCAGTCTGTATTTCGTGGTAAATTCCACCGACCAAGTAATAAAGCATGTCCAAACTCGCCATTTTAATGGCGAGTTTGTGACAGTTATTTTGAGCCCTTCAAATGCAAATGGCGAGTTTTATCTATTTTTCTCCTATGTTACAATGTTATTTTGTAGAGAATTTATGAAAATTTGATCATTTTGGAGAGAATTTGTTTAATTTTGGAGAGACAAATGGAGAGTTTATGAGACATACTATTTTACTTGGTCAACCGACATGTCGGAGGAATTTTTTCCTCTTGAAAATAATATTCTGACAAAGTCGGTGGATTTTTTGCTATTTATTCCTATGTTACCATTAATTTTCGGTGGTAAAATGGTGGTGGATCAGCCAAATTACTGGAAATTTATGGTGGATTTTTTCGGGCTATTTCAAAAAGTCAGTGGAATTTTTTGCACCAAATACAGACTGGATTATTTGTGAATGCTTTGCAGCCTTTGCAGACTGCGACTGGTACAAACACTTTAACTACCCAGACAGGGCCAGACTCAGACTGCAGGAACTGGTATACTGTTCTCCAAGAAATCCTCTATTTTGGCTTCTGTTCTCAGTAAAATACTCTACATGTAAATATGGGAGGAAATTAAGGATTGTTCATACAGAAAATGATAAAAATGTCCCATATTCTGAAGACTGGCGTGACTTTACCAGTTCCTGCAGACTGGAAATATTACCATTAACTTTGTGAAATTGTGATAAGATTTTGAGAATTTGTTGGTAATGTATGCAGCATGATGTAGGGGAAGAAGATTTTTTAGAATTTTGGTCATTTTCATTTGAGAAAATTTGAAAATCCTTGGAGAGAATTTGAGAAATGGTCCCACAAATAAAATATCTGGAGAACCAGTCAGGCTGTCAGCAGAATATAGAGCATTTTTACAAGACAGACTCTCTGAGAGCCGAGAGAAAAATTGAAATAATACTAGCAAATGAATAACTTTATTTCCAGTTTCCACCTCTATTCATATTTAGGTATATCATGACATTCATGTGTTTATTAATGTCTATGACTAGGTATATGTACTTTACCAGTCTGCATATTAATGATATTAGTGCTTCAAACACAGTTGAAACACTAAGTTATACATTAATATCCCAGACTGTATTTCATTGTAAATTTAAAGTTCTGTGATAAGTGAGACTGGGCCTCAGTCAAAGATCAAAACGAGTAAATTAGCGTCAATCTTTAACGGAGATTTAATATGTATATTTTTTCCGTATTTTAGTTAATTTCGCACTATGGAACATTTCTATCTATTCTATAATAAGTATACTACAGAGCTCATAAGAAAGAAATAAGGGAAGAATGTATTTATGATAACAGTTTTGAGTCGGTGCTCTTGTTCAGACTCCAGAGCTAGGAGCAATAGTTTGTAGCTGGGATGGAGAAGGCAATTTGAGGGAGGAGACACAGCATGCAGGCTATGTGATGGGCAGATTGAGGAGACACTACTCCATTTCATGACTACCTAGTATATGCCCAAGTTTAAGAGAAATTAGAGTGAAGTGTGGACTGGAGGGTGTGTGTTTGGAGCAGATGCTGATCAAGGCTTATAGACGATTATAGTGTATATAAGCCTTGGATGCTGATGCTTACTGAGGGTTTGGATTTGAATGTGTGCTTGGGATATATTGGAAAGATTTGGAGACACAGAAAGAGGTGTATGGATGAAATTAGATGATTGCTAAGTGAATTAAACTCGATTCGTTTAGCTTTTCTTTATGGCTAATGGGTTAAGCCTAAAGATAACTTATCTGTCAAAAATAAGTGGAACCTTGACAAGGATGGTAGGCTTGACCCAAAATGGATGGGTCAAGGTTCCCCCTAGCCCACCCTGTAGGTCCCACTCCAAATCTCTGCTGAGTTTATATCATCGGGGATTTGGGTGGGTACTGAAGAGAACGCCCGGCATTCTCCCCGTATTGTGTTTGTCCCTTAAGCCCTCCCAGTAGGTCCCATTCCAAATCTTTGCTGAGTTTATATCAGTGGGGATTGGGGTGGGTACTGAAGAGAACGCCCGGCAGATTGTCCCTGGTAATATCTAAATATTTTAATTAGAATTTGGTTTTAAAATTATGTATGGAGGTTTACGTAGAAGACAAATTGTGCAAATTTTGAAAGCTTTATAATTATTTGTAAATATTTTAGTTTTGATGTATGTAGGATTTGTTTCAAGTTTTAATTTAATTAGCTTAAGACTTGATCATACTTTTATAAATAAAGAATAATTTGATTATGATTTTATTTTTGAGACCAGAGCTGATACAAAAGCTTCTCTGGAAATTTTAACTTGAACTATCTAGAAGTCAAGCCTCAAGGTCATTATACCAAAGATATTATACTGGAATAAGATAAATTACTCTCGATAATTTTTATTTTTAAAGGTCCTCTCCAGGCTCCGGGAAAAAAAATGGATTTATCACATACTATTATAGAACTAAGGTCTACGATCATTATTCCGCAAACTGCATACAATTCGGTTCAGTATATATTTTATTATTTGCTTTTAAAGTTTTTTTAATCCTATGTGAGCAACAATCGAGCGAATCTCCAACCTGACGCAGAGAAAGAAGATTGTACACTCTTTGTTTTGATTTCAAATTTAGATTTTTAAACAAACAATGCGTTTTTGGCCTTCTTTTAAGATATTAATTGTTTCTAAAAGTATAGAAACGTTTCTATAATAAGTTTATCCAAATTTAAACCTTTAAATGAATAATAAATAGATTTATTAAACCAAATACCTAGTTGAAAATCTAAACAAATGGTGTACATTCTTCTTCTTCAGACTGAAAATTAGAAAGTCGGAAGTAAAGTAGGTTTTGTAGAGTTTGGATTATAAAAATCTTTAAAAGCATATAAAATTAAAAATATGCTATCAAATTTTATGGGGTTTGCAGTAAAATGATAAGAAACATTAGCCTCGTTGATTTAAGCAATAAAAAAATTTGCCTAGAGGTGACCTTTAAAGTGTGTTGTGGCGCCATCTGGTTTTAAAAGCGAGAAATAGAATTGAAATATTGTAAGGACAATCGAGGTATGTTGCGTGCGTGAAGTCATAACAGCAACACTCTAAAATCATATTGAAGACAATTGAATAACGTAACATTATGAAAACTTTTTATTTAATTCCATTATAAAAAACAGTGATGAATCCATAAATTCATGTTATTCACACTGCTCAATCCATAGTAAATAAATAGAGAGGTATACTAAAGTTTCGAATTCATTGACGGTGAACTTGATACGGTCTTCAGAAAAGATGTAAAAAATGAGTCAATGATTGAGAATTATATAGGTTCGGCCATCATTTAAATAGTTAGAAGGATACTAACACTTGTAAATGGCGCGAAAGTGTGACGTAATACTGAAATCATTTATTGAATTTAGCTCAGATGATATTCAATAATAATTGTATTTGTGTCGACTATGGTTGATTGATAGAGTAAATTCTAATATAAAAATGCAGGTCTATGAACTATTTATCACGATAAAATCGATAATGTGAAATGTATATAATTAATATTTGTCGGCGGATTTCTTCAATTAAGGAATGAATGAAAATCATAGATCACTAACTTTATATTGTTGTTCATAATATATACAAATTAACAAAATGAATAAAAAAAGAAAACTGTATAGAAAAAAGTAGCTAATAGCTTTATTCTGTAAAGCTAGTTATTAAGCTACAGAATTGGATATATTATAGAATATATGCAACTATAATATATATACCTAGTTGAATTTTTTTTTGTAAACTTATAGTAAACAGATAGAGAAGTATAACATAGTAAACAGAATATCTTCTCTGTACTGTGAGTATACTATAAGTTTAATTAATTGACGTTGAACTTGATCCATTCTTCAGAAACGATGAAAACAAATGGCGTCGCGCAATATTAAAAGTATTATTAGTTGAATATTATAAGTGAATAGTGTGTAAATCGTTATATAAACAATTTATGTGAGTTAATTTCCATGAAATTGCACAATTAACTGAATAATACCACAATTTTTATTTAAAAACTAAGTGAAAATATTTTGTGTAACGTCACTCATAATATTTTTGGATTTTCCAATATTGTACTTGGTATAGTTCTTTATTTATTTACTATGGATACAATATGTCAATAAACAATATGTTTGGTTAACTTCCAGTACCTAGATTACCAGGCTGGCACTTATAAGTTGGCTTATTGGCAAACTTGTAAAATGTAAGTTGTACTTACAATGAAGCACTTGAATGACCATTATATAGCAAAGGTTATTTTAAAGGTCCCCTCCAAGCAAATTTTTTTATTGCTTTAATCAACGAGGTTAATGCTTCTTATCACTTTACTGCAAACCTCATAAAATTTTATAGCATATTTTTAATTTTATATGCTTTTAAAGGTCCCCTCCAAGCAAATATTTTTATTGCCTTATTCGACGAGGCTAATGTTTCTTATCATTTTGCTGCAAACTGCATCGAATTTGGTAGCATATTTTTAATTTTATATGTTTTTAAAGATTTTTGGTACCAAAACTCGGCCAAACCTATTTTACTTCCGACTTACTAATTTAAGACATTTTCAACATGAAGAAAAAGAATGTACACCATTTGTTTTGATTGTCAACTAGGTTTAATAAATCCATTTAATATTCGTGTAAAGGTATAAAATTGAATGAACTTATAATTGAAACGACTATGTACTTTTGGAAACAATTAATATCTATAATAAATTAATAAAGGCTGAAAACGCATGGTTTGTTTATAAAATTCAAATTTGTAATCAAAACAAAGAGTGTACAATCTTATTCTTTAGACTCGGATTAGTGATTCGCGCAATTGTTGCTCACAGAGTATTAAAAAACTTTAAAAACAAATTATAAAATATATACTGAACCGAATTGTATGCGGTATGCAGAATAATGATCGTAGACCTTAGTTCTATAGTATTATGTTATAAACTCATTTTTTTCCCGGAGCCTGGTGAGGACCTTTAAAGATTTTTATAATACTAACTCTACAAAACCTACTTTACTTCCGACTTACTAATTTTCAGTCTGAAGAAAAGAATGTAAGTACACCATTTGTTTTGATTATCAACTAGGTATTTGGTATAATAAATTTATTTATTATTCGTTTAGAGGTTTAAATTTGGATAAACTTATTATAGAAACGTTTATATACTTTCAGAAACAATTAATATCTTAAAAAGGCCAAAAACGCATTGTTTGTTTAAAATTTGAAATCAAAACAAAGAGTGTACAATCTTCTTTCTCGGCGTCCGGTTGGAGATTCGCTCGATTGTTGGTCACAGAGTATTAAAAAACTTTAAAAGCAAATAATAAAATATATACTGAACCGAATTGTATGCGGTTTGCGGAATAATGATCGTAGACATTAGTTTTATAATATTATGCAATAAACTCATTTTTTCCCTGGAGCCTGGTGAGGACATTTAAGCACAATTGGACGAATGATATTTTCAATAATTTTTTTTATTTAATCAGATAAATGCGAATGTGTCTTATATCCTTCAGGCACTTTTACTCTACTGGAGAGTTTGAAGGCTATCAAGTTGAATGATATAAGTGAATAGAGTGTAAAACGTGATAAAAATATATTTAAGTTAATTTCCATGAAAATGCACATTAAAGTGAATAATAGCGCAGTGTTTTTTTTTAAATGGAACCAACTTATGTGACGTTACTCTTCTTAATCGCGGTTACGTCTGAAGTACTATTTTCGGATGTTCCAATATTGTAATTAGCATACTTTGCTATTTATTCACAAAGGCTTAATCTTAATTTTCTATTTATGTGTGTTGCCCTTTGTTAACGTCACGGTCACAAGTCACTCGATTTGTGACAACAGCTCACAAAGCTTTACTCTTCAGTACCTATCCTACTAGGAATACCAATATTGATTGGTAGCGACAATTGAGTGATTTGTGACGTGACTTTAAGCAGCAAGGGAACAAATTTTAACAGAAAATTAGAGGTTTAGCAGGTTTAATAATTTATTTACCGTATATTTATTTTTTTAACTGGCTTTGTATTTGCTGTTATCCGTGAAAAATGTTTATAACTATAAGGTTAATAAAAACCACAAGAACTTATTTTCTCGACATATATTCCAATTTTCGACTTTATCTAGAACATAGTGTAGGTACTAAATTGTCAGCCTTTGTTGATCTGTTCCGTCCATTCCGGGTCCAGTTTTGCGAAGCTCATGGGTCTGTGGTCCCCAGGACCTTTATTGTACTGGTACTCAACTATACCGAAACCAGGAACTCCGTCCAGTCTGGAAGAAAAGAAAATGATCAAAATTGTTTCATTTTAATATCACTGCGATAAAATGAATACCAAAAAGAATTATATTGTGATTATTTAACATCAGATTAATTAATTAATTCATTAATTTTCATTGTATGTAGTAGAATTTTAATTTTCGAAAGTTTCAAGTGACAAATAGGAGACGTTGCGTACATTTAATTCAATATACAACTCCCGCCAGTACACCAAATTTTTTAAATATTTAAATATATATAAAACGTATTGATTCATAGCTACGTTTACATTTTAAGAGATTTAAGAGAGAGCCAATTAATCCTATAGATTTTCTCTTATAATTACAAGTGCTTTAGAATTTCACACAGGAAGATAACATTGAGAAATCTCAGTTTGTAGGCACTTTTACTGAGCTGTAAGATTACATTATATGTTAATATGTTGCATATATATAATAGCAACACTTACTTGAACTTGGCGAAACATTCCTTGAGTCGAACTTCCCACTCCCACCCCATAAAAAATACAGGCGCATCTAGGATTTCAACCTCCACCAAATGAGTTTTACCCTCTGAAATGCAGTAGGTAACGAATAGGGTTGTCACAATACGCTTTTATAATCATGGATAACATGAATATCATAGGACTTAGATGAAACGAAATGAAATGGTATCGAATACTATATACCGCTGGTGTAGAACCATTCAATACTCTTAGATTCTCTCCGTCCATAATATTTTTGGGATCTGTGTTTTTAAAAGCATATTGTCACAACCCTATAGTAATGAATAATACAGACTGTTTAATAAGTCTTTGACACATTCTGACATTGAATGTATCTTAAACAATTAAGAACACCCAAAATAGCAATTCAAACACTTATACAATTTATCTCAACATTGGTACCAGTTTCATACAAATGGTTTAATATAATCTGTAGGTTCTTGCAGTTAGATCTATATTGTGAATTTCTTAAATACAACAACAAAGAGTACTTTACAGAGCATCTCTCACCACTCTCAAAGGAAAAGGCGTAGTCCATAGGAGGTGTTCCTCCCTCACCAAACTGCCAGAGGTTAAAGTTCACCCTGTCGATGGCCTTCCAGTGCTGCTTCTTGTAGCCCATGTACCCTAACTCCAAACTGAAGAGAAAGAGCTATTTATAAAGATACAATATTTTTCAGAAAGTCACAATAGCTTATAAATTATAACTGTGACAATATGCTTTATAAATCATAGATCATAAAAAAATCATAGACGAAATGAAATGATATCGAATACTTTATACCGCTGGTGTAGAACCATTCAATACTCTTTAATTTTCTCCGTCTGTAATATTCTCTGGATCTATGATATTAAAAGCATATTTATCGTGATAATAGCACTATAACAGCGAATAGAATCTAACTCACTGTGAACAAGTGATAGGTTGGCTAACTATTCCGACATTGACTTGCGTGCCTGTCGTGGTGTGGAACATGTGCAGTGCGTAACGGTGGAGGAACCGCCACTCGCGCCTCACACCTGATGGGGGGAGAGAGGGGCGGGGGGATGAGTGAGGGGATAAAAAGGAGAGGAAAGTGAGAGGAGAATGAAAGGGAAGGAGTCAAGGAGAGCGAGAGGGATATACACTGTGTTTATAATCACGTTTATTTGTTTTGATTTTTTTTCAGCGTTGAGAATTTTGGTTCATATGACTATAGTAATTTCTGAAACTTTGTTATTTTATTCATCCCAAAAGCACAATGTACCGTAAGAGTGGTCCCTCATAGACTGCATATCGAGTGCATACTCCGTGCCATTGACTGTAGCTGAGCCTCTCAGTGAACCCATTTGTTCGTAGTGAGTTTGGTGAGCACTTTAGTGAAAGAATAAAATGAGTAATAAAATTGGTAAAATGAGTAATAAAATTGGTAAAATGAGTAATAAAATGGTAAAATGAGTAATAAAATTGGTAAATTTATGTAATTAATATGAGATGGAATCATGGAGGTGACTGTTTAGAAATGAAGATTTAAACTGGAATAATGTCCTTCAGACTCGCAGTTCTCGGAAACTGAATGTTAACAGAGAGAAGTCAATCAGAAGTTCTGAAGGTCAGATTGTATGGTTGAAGATTTCTGTGTTAACAACCACTTTGCGAGAACTGTGAGTGTTTGGCAATAGAATATTGTTTTAACTTTGAAAAATTATGTTTTCAATATTACACTAATCACAAACCATTCTTTACCATCTGATTTACTTCTTTTACAACATACATTCATAATTGTTAACTAGGATATATTATCAATAATTTACATTTCATTTAAACTAAAACCTTATACATATATACTCTAAATACTTGAAGTAGAAGTTCTTACTTTTTAAGATCTTCGAAATATTGCCTAGACCAATTTTCCTTCGCGATGCTTCTAGAAAATGCAGTCACACTGCAGTCTCCGTCGAAATCGAAATGCTTGAAATTAGCAGAATATTCCAGTTGAACCTCAGTGTCGAATAGTTCACCTGTGTTTTCGTCCTCCTTGTCATCTCTATTCCATTTTCTGGTAAATGTTAAAGTAAAAACTTTAAAGTCGTATTTCAATCCAGTCGAAAAATTTATAATCGGTTGATCGTCTGTTATTGTCCGTTACGGTAAATATTGATTCTATTTTATCGTGAAATATCATAATTTCTGATGATATTGTCAGAATTCTTTGTAAGGAATGTCCGACGAAAGTCAATAGACTATAACTGTTTTAGATTTATGATAACTTAAGATTTGATTTTATTCAAATCATTTATTGTAGTAGATAGATGATCTTTTTATCAAAATTATAATCATCTATTGAAACCCGACAATCGACGATTATAATTTTTGGATTTGGTACAAAATAAGTAATAACTAATTGACTATATTTCTCCATTAAAAGCGAAAAGAAGATTATCTTCAGAGAATAGAAAACTAATCAATACCTCAGTTTTCCTTTATAGGATATGGTCCAAGTTTTCATAGGTTCTTTGGGCGAAATCTTCAGTCCCTCAGCATTCCAAGTGTCTTCGTCCCCAAAGAGTAAAGTGTCAGGATTTCGAGGGAGTTGCAACACTCCAATATCTGGAAGCTTATTTTAGAATTGATACTGATAGTATTTATTGGGGAAAAAAGTATACAAAATATATATAGAACTCAAGCCCCTATATAAGTAAAAAAACTTTGTTTGCTAATAAACTCAAAGTAAACCATAACCAGAAAGTTAGGAATGCATAGGAAGTATTTGATGAAATTAAGAAGGTTATATTATAATCTTAAATGTATTTTGAAATTAGACTGGACTTGTGGAAAAATATTAAACTTAGGCATTGTCAAGAGACTCAATACTATACGTAAAACTTTCACAGGGGGAACATACAGAGCAAAATAGAAATATTATGATGTTGGTGATTTAAGTTTTGTTTCAAGTGATTTTATTTACCCGTAGGTAGAACATGGCATTAAATACTCCTTTGGGTCGTCTTGCAAGAGCTGCCACCACGTAGTTACCCTCTTCACTTGCCCCATTGAAATAAACTGCATCTATGCCCTGTCAATTGAAATACGCATTCATATGAAAAATATTCTACTGCGATAATATACACCACTCGCCCTCGGACATTTCGGTGTCAAAATTGCTTCGTGCTGCCACCTAGCTGGGTTTAAAAGTGGAAACTAGCCTCTGCTACGTAATCGCAACATTTAGTGTTAATTTGAAACACACTAAAAAGACTTTTCTCCTGGTGAGTTATTCACAATATTCTTCAACAAATTATGTATTTGCTTTTTAAATTCAATATTAAAACTTAACTGTTTAAGCAAAGCAACGGCTAGTACCCACTTTGTAAGACAGGTGGCAGCACACTGCACTTTTGAAACCAGAACTTCCCATAGTGGTGTATCTTAATTTATTGTTAGTCTAATGTCATTGTTCATATTGTACTGTCTCATCTAATTTAGAAAATACTATAACAATCGCTATAATTATTTTACTTTTGGATGTCCAGAGAGTGGTTGATTTCTCTCTTTTTGTTCTTCATTGAGTTTCGTTCTACCATAACCAGCCGAGTCTTTCATTTCGCCCACCTTAAAATGAAAATGAAATCCAAGTTAAAGATTAATTTATTTTACAAATACGAAGAGTTTCTATACTTATTTTCAACGAATTAATTACAATTAATTTGTATTTACTTTAATTTACTTCAATTTAATTAATTTGTATTTACTTTTTTCTGGCGATGTTTCATGACTGCTGCAAATATTTTCTCTTTCAGAAATTGAAATTTTCCAGGCTGTGAATAAACTCCGAAAATTTTTTGGGGTGTAGGCTCCGAAAAAAAGATCCATATTGCTACACAACTTATGACTAACGTAAGGAAAATTAAAAACATTGCTACGAACGAGAACACAATGAACACTGAAAAAAAATGATATATTTCAAAAAATAGCTCTTCTTAATTAACGATAGGAGATAATTTTAACAGAAGCTGCTCAAGCAAATAATGAAAATTAGCAACAATATACTAATTAGTGTCAAATCTGAATTTGAAAATAATTTATTTCTTACTTTCAAAGCATCAAAATGAAGGATGTGTTACATTATGAAAAGGTCCTTTCTCTCTATATCTCAAATAATATCATAAGTGTTTCAGAAACTAATTTTGTATACCTAAATGCACGTAATGTCTGGTTATAGAACCAGTTAACCATTAACGTTCTTGTAAGTCCTCTTTCTCTAAGTCTTTTGTAACTCCTTCACCAGCCACACTCTCTATCGTACTATCAGAGTCCACCTCAGCAACTGTGAAAATGATGACCACTACCACTTACTGATAACTGACAAGGAAGATAACGGCTACGGAAAACAAACTGCCTGTACTTTTCAGTCATTCTTTTCTACATTGTCAAAATTTGAAAGATCATCACTTGACCCAGTTTGTGAGTCAATTTGATCTAAATTCAGGTCATCTTTACTAACAAAACTAGTACAAGTAACAGAGACAAAAATAAAAATAAATCATACAAGTGAAAGCGGATCAAATTATGTTTTTTCGTTTAAGATTTTTTATCCTTTCAATCTTCTTATCTTATCAATAGGCCTATAATAGATAAAAACATTTATTGCATGTACTTTATACTAATGGTTTGGTTAGTATTATCATATAAATATATTACAACCAATGGGAGAAAAATTGCGTAATCTTTATCAGTGGTAGTTTTTTTTTCAACCTTAGTAACAAATAGCACAATAATCATGCTATGTATAATATTATCAATTTATTGGCAACTTAATACCATTAATTAATATCTATCCCTGTAGGGGTTAAAAAAACATATTGTGATATTCAAGTGAGATACACAAATAATGAATTGATAGGCATTTTTTTTAAATATACATACATACATACATACGAGATTCTTACATAATATTATAGAACCGCAGAATAATGGGATAATAATGTATTTTTATGTGTTTTAAAGTTTTTAACACATATCTGAAGCTGAAGAAAAAGATTGTACCTACACTTCTACCTACACTTACACTCAGAACAAACAGTGTACATTCTTTTTCTTCAGAATGAAAATTAGTAAGTCTGTATTATAAAACGAGTATTGAAGAGTTTTAATTTTAAAAATATTTGAATACATGTATAATAAAAAACATGCTATCAAATTTCATGGGGTATGCGGCAAAAGGATAAGAAATGTAATAGCCTCATTGAATAAAAAAATGCTTGTAGGAGACCATTGAGCCAACTATTATCTGATTTGAAGATTGACGAATTCTGAAATTGAATTCTGTATAGTTAATTAATTATAACATTATGTTGTATTGGAAGGAAACTACAGAACATCGATCCTCATGGCGGAAAACTAGTTCTTGCAACTATTGCACCAAAATATATAAATTTGAGCGATGTTTTGATGATGATTTTGAGGTTTCCTGAGAAGCGTTATGAATAAGAAGGATAAAAAGAGTACCTATCCTAACGAGAACGTGATATACACTTTTCCTGAATGATATATCTATACATACGATCACGTAAAACTGAATGGAACATAGGAATACTCTGGTGTAAAATCATTTGTAAGTGATACTAAGCAAAAGTAGATAAGAATGGTTATTATTAGAGAAAATAAAAAGACAGAGAATGCTACGAGAGTAACGTGCAACGTTATTTAAATGCATGAGATGGTAACATGGTGATAACTCAAGAGCTCAATTTAATCATATGTATTCACATTGAAATTTTATTTTATAGCATCCTCTTATCGTTAAATGTATAATTATTTCACCTAAAATCCTTCAAAATTTCGTTCACTTATAAATTGAATATGGTAATATAGTGTAAGTTGCGAATTATTGACGATTGCACATCAACTGTAATGTAAGAAAAAAATAAAACTGGCAATTTTTAATTATTGTAGCTACTATATATATTTATAATATCATCGAAGATGTGGAATACAGGCAAGCCTCGCTTTAAGTACAACTCACTTTAACAAAAGTGGTCTTTATTTCGAGTCATGATTCAAAATAAGAACCGTTCGTAGACATAGAAAACAGAGTCATTTTTTGTGATTATTTCACGGTAACTAAATAAAACATCAAAATTATAATCCAGTTGAGGTTATCAGGATACAGTAACATAGGGTATGGTAATCAGCTGATAGAATCTATAGTTTGACGTGACCATCGGATGACTGGAAATGGCGACTCTGACCACACTTTGAAAAATGGGAAAACCTACTTAAACTTAGCACTTCTAAATTTAATTTTTTTCTGACCAATTACTAACTAGGCATTGGTTAAATTGTATTCCATTATTTTTTTCCTTATTTGTTATTCATAGGAACTACAATTTAGCAGTTAACTAGCACTACTTTACGCTCCTAGGTAGCATATTTTCAAGACCCTATTTTTTATAGATAAGTTAAAGAAATTAACAATAAAAACACACCTGAATTATATCTATATATTCAACTTTGAGGTTCAATCGCCATTTTCGCTTTTCTTTTCTACGAAACCCTTATAAAATGACTTAAAACTTCTCGATATTAACATGCAAATACGAGGAATTATGAGCCGCTCGGTCACAAACAAGGAATGTGATGTTGTGGTGACGTCATATTTTTGTGTCGTCTGCTAGGTACTATACCCGATTATGTTCCTGTACCGTGGAGGTTATTAGACGCAATTAATTGGTTCAGAAATTCAACATGTCCCAATATTAGGGTTAGTTCCGTGTTATTGCACGGTTCCATAATTTCGAACACATGAAAATCTTTATATAATAATCATTATTTAACTTTTATTTCAATTGGTATCCATGCTACCAATTAGAATGGAAGTTAAATATAATAATTATAATATTTTCTTTTCTGACGTGTCCGAAATTGTAGAACCCATAGTAAATAAATAGAAAAGTATACTAAGTTTCGAATTAATTGACGGTGAACTTGATCCATTCTTCAGAAACGATGTAAACAAATGGCGTCGCATACAGTACTCTCATGTATTATAAGTATTATTAGGTGAATATTATAAGTTAATAGAGTGTAAAACGTGATAAAAACAATTTTATGTATGTTAATTTCCATGAAAATGCACGTTTTACTGAATAGTAGAACATTTTTTATTTAATAACAAAATGGAAAATACTTTGTATGACGTCACTCAGAGTATTTTTTGATGTTCCAATATTGTACTTGGTATACTTCTCCATTTATTTACTATGGTAGAACCAATCAATAACTTTGAACTTAGTACCCTACTACCAAAAATATTTCATAGAGCATAAATTTGATATTTGGTAAATGTAGAACTATAATTATAGAAATCCAAGTGGTGAGTCAGTGGCCAAAATAATATCGCGTCTTGCGGGATGCTAAAATCCTTATTTCTGGGTCACGTGACTGGCAATCTAGCTTCAGTTTAATGGAGAAATGATATAACTGAAACAAAATTTAATGGAGAAATGATATAACTGAAACAAAATATGGTTTTACACCGTCTTTCTTAGCGTCCTGCAATCGTTGCAATACTTCCTCTCTCTAGAGTAGTTTATCATAACTCTATGTAGAAATCTAAGTATCTATTAATTACCCACCTATACTGAGTGAAAGTTAAGCTATGGATGGATTTTAAAACATTTATTAGATGCACGACTTTAAACTTTTTTATCACAGTCACAAACAATGAAAGACTATATTATTATTAATATGCTTATATACGTAGTACTTTAAGAACTCTAAAACAAATTTTCTTTCTATAACTCATAATCAAGGAGTGGCAATTATAAATTTCTTGTTACTTTTATTCGCTTTAGTTACCGTTTGGTTACTAATCTGAGTCGTGATTTGGTAACTAAAGCGGGGGGCCGGGGGATGCCTGTACTCTAATAATTCGTAACTTACTCTAATTATTTTTCGAAGTGAAGATATTATTTTCCGTAGTTTAGTTCTCCAAGAATCGGCTATTCCGATTTTCTGTTTATATGCACCATTTTCCTAGCTAGGAAACTGCTAAATACTTACTGCTGAAATTCTATTTAAAAACTCAAAATTAGAGAGTTTAGTTTACCAAATTGAACTGTTGCCCACTTATGGATACAACGAAAGTAAGTGCTTATTACTATTAGGTTTTCCAAAACTTGAATTTCCCTTAACTTTAGATTTGCTCAGCTTTTTGTTTTTACTGATTTAGAATTTCAGATTCTATCTTTCTTCAATCATATTTCTTTAATTTTCTTGATATGCAATTGCCATTAGCTGTTCTAAAAATATTATGATAATTATGAAATACTGGGTACTTACATTTAGGTACATTAATTTTGCCCAGACTGCAGGAACTGCCGAACGGCGAACTAGTAAAATGTTCTCAAAGAAATCCTCTATTTCTTGCTTTTATTCCCAGTAGTTAGCTATAATTCAATGTAAATATAGGAGGAAAATAAGAATATTAACTTAATTAAGGATTATTCGCCAAGAAAATTTAAAAAGTGTCCCATTTTCTGCAGACTGGAATTTTGCTACAGCCTACAGACAAAATAAGAGATCTCTATGAACCAGTCTGAAAAGTAGTTTAAAGTACAGCAGGACCAGACTGTATTTCAATTTCATTGTAAATTCCACCAACTTGTCGATGGAATTAAAAAATTTTTCCATAAAAAATAATATTCTGCTAAAGTCGATGGATTCCGATTTTTAACTATTTATTCCTATGTTACCATTAATTTTGGGAGGGAAAATGGGTAAAATGTTGGTAGATCAGCCAAATTATTGGAAATTTATGGTTGATTTTTTCAGCTTTTTCAAAATGTCAGTGGAATTTTGTGCACCAAATACAGACTGTCAGCAGGATTTGTGGATTAATTCTGCACAGTGCACCCAAGTACTATTTAATTCCTATGTTGAATGTTCCCATGTTACTTGCTGTGCGGCTCGGCTGCACCCAAATCCAAATTTCTTTAAAAATCCGGTGTCTGTGACTGTGGAGACGTTACTTTCAGACTGGTCTCCAGGTCCACAAACACTTTACCAGTTCTGCAGACTGGCCGGGTTTGAGGTCAGGGATTTGCCAGTCTACAGAAACTGGTTAAGTGTTCGTAGAGATCTCTTAATCTGTTCGTAGTAAAATTAATGTAAATGTAGGAATTAATTCACTAAATTCAGAAGTGTTCGTAGCAAAATAAAATTAATGTAAATATAGGAATTAATTCAAAATTGTTCGGAGAGAATATCCCAAATATCTCACATATTCAATTTCTGCAGACTGGGGGATTTGTAGTTATTGCCTATTGGGAGACATTTTGTGGAATTCTGGTCATTTTTGATGCAGATTTGAAAATATTTTATCTTTGGAGAAAAATTGTCCTCAAAATAATTAATAAAATCATGTTCTATCTTCTGTCTGACAAGTCTCAGTAGTCTGCAGACCAGACTGTAGGAACTTGTAAACTGTTCTCCAAGAAATCTTTTATATTAGCTTCTGTTCTTAGTAACTAGTAAATACATGTAAAAAATAGGAGGAAATTTGAGATTGTTTGCACAGAAAATTTAAAAAATGTCCCATTTTCCCATGTAGCTATAAGAGTATGTCAGTTAAAACCAATTAATTGGCTTAGATTTGTAATGGTCAAATCTCAGATATGTCTCAAAGCCCAGAAAAGTAGATAAATTCCACCAACAACTGACAGGCTGGTGGAATTTATCATGTAATACAGTCTGGCTATCTACTGACTGACAGCTAATTGGCTATCACATAATCATATAATCTTAAAATTAGTCTTTAATTAGCAATAACATTCATTTATTACAGATGATAAGAAGTCCCCCTGTCGGATCCAGTGATAACAGTAGCACTGGAAGTGGCTCCAGTGTGAACGAAATGAATAGTGACAGCAGTTCTTCCAGCAGTCCAGTATCTTCTCGCAATACCCTGCAACAACAACACCATCATCAGAACCACTCTTACAGTGCTCAGCTGTACCAACAGCAACAGGCTGCCAGAATGGAGAGCAAAACTCTGCACTCTGATGAATCTAGCTCACTGAATTCAAAATTAGGCCAAGAATTTGTGAGTACCTTACCAATAGATTGCTGGAAACTTTGAAATGGATGTCTGTATCAATTAAATGGCATTTATGATCAATAATTGAATTTATTTTGAAATATATTTCCCTTAAAATTATTGGTCATTGTGTACTTTTTTAACTTTATTTAAGTCATTTTTTCCAAAATAGGTAATTGCTACTGATTTCATATAGTTTTTTCTTAATTTCATTAATAGCAATTCAATATTTTTCCAAAGTTCCAAATACCATATTGATAATGGGTGGTAGCTAACTACATTATTTGTAAATCATTTTTTTCTATATTTTAATTTCATGACAATGACCTCTATCTCTTTAACGACAATAATAAACTGTTAAGGTTAGATATCTGAAAGGGCTCAAAGATAGGATTTTAATATGAATATATATTTTAGTTTTTTATCATGTTGATTCCCCTTAGATTTTAGGAAATATATCTTTTTTTTAATGTAGCTTCTCATTACTCAATCTTTTTTCCGAATAAATAATTATTATTATTATGACATTACTAACCACAGACTAGCACTGACCCTATCTTAAATTAGCACATTGATATTCTTGATGTTCCTAACGACAGACTGGCAGTCACAGCGACTCTCCCTCCTCCACTAAGAGTGCTGATGGAGAGTCCTCTGCCACAACTTCCAATGAACACCTTCTACAGCAGCAACAGTACAAAGCACTTCTTCAGGGAACTAACAAGGTAACATGAACCATTACTTGCTAACTTTTGATCTGTGGTAAGTTCAGAGTTAGCTATTGGATGTTTCCTACTTTAATTAATTTTTTTCTTGCAAATCCAAAAATGTAGGACTGACCGATAACTCGAAACTTACCCTCAATACTTATATTTTTACAAACTTTGTGTGAAAGTAAATTCTTGCTACTGAAACTTAACTTTCAATAAAATAAAAAGTAGCTTCATCACATTATTAACTACCTTCTTTCTCTCCACTTGCACCAGAAAGTTATCTTGATATTCCTGTATTTATTTCTCAGTTGTCCCTGAGGGATCAAGCTGGTGTTACCAGTGCCCAGTCTTCCACTCTCAACTCCACTCCCTCTGCTGCACCTGTTAGTGTTCAATCCTCTCGGCCTGTGGTGGATAGAGCCATAGCAAGGGAAGAGGTCACTCTTTGCCCTGGTAAGTTAGGGCCATAGCAAGGGAAGAGGTCACTCTTTGCCCTGGTAAGTTAGGGCCATAGCAAGGGAAGAGGTCACTCTTTGCCCTGGTAAGTTAGGGCCATAGCAAGGGAAGAGGTCACTCTTTGCCCTGGTAAGATAGGGCCATAGCAAGGGAAGAGGTCACTCTTTGCCCTGGTAAGTTAGGGCCATAGCAAGGGAAGAGGTCACTCTTTGCCCTGGTAAGTTAGGGCCATAGCAAGGGAAGAGGTCACTCTTTGCCCTGGTAAGTTAGGGCCATAGCAAGGGAAGAGGTCACTCTTTGCCCTGGTAAGTTAGGGCCATAGCAAGGGAAGAGGTCACTCTTTGCCCTGGTAAGTTAGGGCCATAGCAAGGGAAGAGGTCACTCTTTGCCCTGGTAAGATAGGGCCATAGCAAGGGAAGAGGTCACTCTTTGCCCTGGTAAGATAGAGCCATAGCAAGGGAAGAGGTCACTCTTTGCCCTGGTAAGTTAGGTTCAAAATGACCAGGATGTTATCTGAAGTTTCTATTAGCTAACTACAGTGAAACTCCCGAATTATTGAATGCGCTTGAGTTAGGAAGTAGTTTTCTATGCTTGAATTATAGAAAATGATACAAGTCAGGAATGGTGCACTAGTTATCCCTCTATGACTGTAGTTTTCCAAGATTCTAATCATAGAAAACTATCTAGTGCCCCTGAAAGATGTATGAAGTGGCTCTGAGTTATGAAGTAACCAATACTTACTAACTTAAGAGTTTCACTGTATTGAACTACTCTCTAATAGCTACCATTTTTTTGACGTTTAATCTTGCTGACTAATACATTTTGTTTCAGGAATTTTAGTACATTTCTAGTTTTCAAATCCGTATAATCCTAATTAGATTAATTACATTTTAACTAATTTATTGATAATTGTTTGAATTGTAAATTTTCTAATTGCTAAAGGATGTTGTATTTAGTAGCTAACTGAAATGGTATATTGTCATTTAATTATTTATGCGATGGTTATTTTGCTTTTATGGAAAAATGATCTTTTGTAAAAAAAAAATCAGTTTGCTATCTCCTCATCTCTACTCCTTTTTCTCATACTTATCTATTTAATTTAAATTAATTTTGTTATTAAATTAATTTATTACAATTTTCAGGCGAGGTGAAGCAAGAGAGTGCGCGAGAAGTTACCTACCTGTGCCCCTACACAGGCCCCAAGAAAGGGGTCCTCACAGTCACAAACTACAGACTTCACTTCAACAGCATCGAGCCAGAGTTTGAACTATCGGTACCTCTTGGCGTCGTGTCCCGCATTGAAAAAGTGGGAGGCGCAAGAAGTCATGGCGAGAACTCTTACGGCATCGAAATATTCTGCAAGGACATCAGGAACTTAAGGTTCGCCCACAAACAAGAGAACCATTCCCGTCGTCTAGTGACCGAAAAGCTTCAGCTGTACGCCTTTCCAGCCTCCAATAAACTGCCTTTCTTTGCCTTTGATTACAAGGAGAACTTCAGTGAGAATGGCTGGACAATTTATGAGCCCATTGCTGAGCTGAAGAGACAAGGTCTGCCCACAGAGTCCTGGCGTATCAGTCGGGTTAATGAGCAGTACAAAGTGTGCGAGACTTACCCTGCAGTCTGGGGTGTGCCTGCAGCAGTCACTGACTTGACACTGCAGTCTGTTGCTGCATTTAGGAGCAGAGGGAGAATGCCTGTAAGTTTTAATTGCTACTGATCAAGGGGCATTAGATCGCATGTAGCTAATTAACCTGGTACAAACTAATATAGTTTTTTACATTGAAATAATTTATATTAATGATAGTTATGATGTTTTAAAATATTGTAAAAGTTACAGAATGTCTTTCAAAATACTGATTTTTTCAAGTAGCTAGCTAATAGTCATTAATAATAATTCGTTTCTGCAAAGTAAGATGTGTATTGCAGTAGATAATTAAAAAATATTTATAGTCATTGAATTCTCTCTAGATTATCAGGTGTCAATTTTTTCCCAGGTACTATCATGGCTTCATCCCGAGAGTCAAGCTAGCATCACCCGTTGTGCTCAGCCTCTGGTAGGTGTGGCGGCCAAAAGATGTCGGGAAGACGAGTCTTACGTGCAGCACATAATGGACACTAATGCTCAGAGTCACAAGATTTACATAATGGATGCCAGGCCCAGTGTTAACGCTGTGGCTAACAAAGCTAAGGGAGGAGGGGTTGAGAGTGAAGAGTGCTACCAAAATGCAGAGGTTCAGTTCCTCGATATCGCTAATATTCACGTCATGAGAGAGAGTCTCAGGAAGTTGCAAGGTGGGATTTTATTTTTTGTACACAATTTAGCTAGCTAGTTAATTCCTGTTTATTCTGTGTTAGCTAATATTTATAACTAATACCTTTGAAATTAGATGCTAGTTTAAATAATAATCTATATTACTAGTGTACTTTCTGTTAAAAATAACAGTGTTTTCAATAGTGTTAATATTGGTGTTAAAATAAAAACATAAGAATTTAAAGATCATTAAGAAATATCATGTCAAAAGACTTTTGAAATTTGATGCTAGTTTTAAAATTCTATATGATGAGGACTTTGACCAACTAAGCACTTTCTTCACAGAGGTTTGCTACCCCCACATTGATGACAACAGGTGGTTCAGCAATCTCGAGAACACCCGCTGGTTAGAGCACATCAGATGTCTGCTCAGTGGAGCCGCTAAAATAACAGACAAGATAGAGAACCACAAAACCAGTGTGATAGTTCACTGTTCTGACGGTTGGGACCGAACCAGTCAGCTCACCGCCCTCTCGATGCTCATGCTTGATGGTTACTTCCGCACCATCAAAGGCTTTGCGGTTCTAATCGAGAAAGAGTGGCTCAGCTTTGGACATAAATTTGTTCAGGTGAGGGATTTGTGAATTTTTTTATTTTTTTATTTGCAAGATTCTTATTTATTGTTTTTAGCTGTTTTATTTTATTCTAAATAGATATTTTCGTTTTTATCGAATATATAATGATATGTTTTTAAGCAGCTAGTCCTTGTTTACTTTTTAGTTTATTTATTTATCATGTTGTTTTGTTTGACAGAGGGTAGGTCACGGTGACGACAGACATCAGGACAGTGACAGGTCTCCTGTGTTCATTCAGTTCATAGACTGTGTATGGCAGATCATGAGGCAGTTCCCCCACGCCTTTCAGTTCACACAACATTTGCTGCTGTTGATTTGTGACCACCTGTACAGTTGTCTCTTTGGAACATTCCTCTACAACAGGTTAGACGGTTGAAAATGGTTACCATGAGTACCTAGGTAGTTTCTATTTATAGGGTAAGTTATATGAAGGATTGATCAGTTCCACATCTTCGGTCATACAAGAAAAAAGTCAAAAAACTATATAATGATATTTAAAATAAATAAGAATTAAATATTTATTAGTTACCTATATCGTTTTTCCTTATTTAACCGAAGATGTGGAACTGACCGATAATTTGTAACCGAACTAGTATGCATATATAGCTATATCAATATTTAATTCTAATAACCGAAAATTTAATTTCGCATCAAAGTTGGCCGTCAAGACCAAAAAGATTTAATGGTAGAAAAAGTTCAGATTATGGATTAAGTTTTACTTTGTTTCTCACTAACACTACTTGGATAAAATATTTTAAATCCTCCTTTGTGTTGCAGTGAGCATGAACGTGTAGAAGCGGATGTCAAGAACAAGACCGTGTCACTCTGGTCACTGGTCATGACTCACATACTAGACTACCAGAATCCCCTGTACAACCCTGACACCAGGCACCACATCCTCTTGCCCCTGAGTTCTATCAGACACATCAGGCTGTGGGACACGTACTACTGCAGGTGGAATCCTGCCATGAGGAACCAGGTTAGTGTGACACTTTTTTGTTTTAATGGAAAAATGTTGTTTTTATAAAAAAAAGTTTTAATGCGTTGTTGAAACGTCACAGAATAAAATTGTATTATTGATCAGTTCCACATCTTCGGTCATAAGAAAAAACGATATAGCTATAAAATAATAATTTAATTATTATTGTATCGTTTTATCTTGTATGGCTGAAGATGTGGAACTGACCAATAATTCGTAACTTACCCTAATTGTAATGTAGCTAGCTACTTGTTAAATTTCAGAATCACGATTGCCTAATTCGTTACCTAATGTTTTCAGGAGGCGGTTCACCAGCGGTACCGAGAACTGCAGCACCTGAGGGACCAGTTGGACCAAAGGGTTCTAGACTTCAGGGCAGAACTTGCTAACAGACAGAACCCTCAACAGCCCCCTACAACACCCGCACCTAACCCTCCCACTGCGGTGTGACTGGCAACCTAATGCTAGGGTAATGGTTACCTGAATTACCTGCATTGGGTAATGATTACCTGAATTACCTGCATTGGGTAATGGTTATCTGAATTACCTGCATTGGGTAATGGTTATCTGAATTACCTGCATTGGGTAATGGTTATCTGAATTACCTGCATTGGGTAATGGTTATCTGAATTACCTGCATTGGGTAATGGTTACCTGAATTACCTGCATTGGGTAATGGTTATCTGAATTACCTGCATTGGGTAATGGTTACCTGAATTACCTGCATTGGATAATGGTTACCTGAATTACCTGCATTGGGTAATGGTTACCTGAATTACCTGCATTGGGTAATGGTTACCTGCATTGGGTAATGGTTACCTGAATTACCTGCATTGGGTAATGGTTACCTGAATTACCTGCATTGGGTAATGGTTACCTGCATTGGGTAATGGTTACCTGCATTGGGTAATGGTTACCTGCATTGGGTAATGGTTACCTGAATTACCTGCATTGGGTAATAGGTTAGTTACCTGCATTGGGTAATAGGTTAGTTACCTGCATTGGGTAATAGGTTAGTTACCTGCATTGTTTAATGGGGTATTGCATTGCTATCTGACTAGGGTAAGCTACAAATTATCGGACAGTGTCACATATTTAATTGGTATCCATGCAGGTATTATGGATACAAATAAGAACAACTAGTTTAATTATATAGTTTTTATTATATGACCGATAATGTGTAACTGTCCGATAATTCGTTAACTTACCCTATAGCTCTTCCATCAACAATAGCTATGTGTTATATATATCCCAAAAAGGTGCTGTATCAACCTACTCATTTGACTCTATCTGCTATGATGTAGTTAGTTAGTTGTTAATGTCAGTTAGCAGACTAATGACTCTCTTGCTTCCTCTAGGCAGGAATCCTACAGTTTTGGTGTACCCAGAAAAAGGAACTGTGCTATTTCTGAGTTTTTAATCTGAAATTTTCTGTTAAGGTAACTGACGAGATATTGGACAGTTCCACATCTTCGATCATATGAGAAAAATATATATATATAACTTTTATTTGTGTCATGGCTATAGAATAAACAGTTAAATAATTATCATTATGTACTTGTTTATATGATCGCAAATGTGGAACAGCCCAATAACTCAGAACTTTACCCTAGGTCTGCTATTCCAAAAAATTCTGATTTTATAATATATAGGAAATAGTTTTTTATTAAAAGTAGGTGCAGTTTAAAATTATAAATTGAAAAGATTAATGGTATAGAATTATTCTTCAGATTTTTCATAGATAAAATTGTGTCAAAATATTAATTCTCCCCTTCACTGATAGTTGATATTATTTCTCTAATTTACCACCTAGTTCTATTTTCTACATTTATCTATTCTAGTTATTAATCTATAGGGTATGTTATGAGTTATTGGTCAGTTCCACATTTTCGGACATGTAAGAAAAAAATGTATAACTATTATTCAACTTTTATTTTAATCAGTATCCATGATAGCTGAAGGTATCACGGATACTGATTACTGACATCTTTTCTTACGTGGCAATAAAATAAAATAGAAGTTAAATCATTTTTATTCTTTGTGTCCGAAGATGTGGAACTGTGCACCAACTCGTAACTTACCCTAGTTGTAAATAGATTTTATTTGTGTAGACATATGTAACGTCTATTTATGTTTAACAAGTCTTATGTGTTTATTAATTATTTTATTGTTAACTATGTTATTATTAATAATCTATAGTTTATCATTCCTCTTCCAAATGATAAATAATTGCACTAAATCATTAATTTCCAGGCAAATTTACAACATTTCTGTTGATAAATAAATAAATAAATAATTAAATGAAAGAATAAATAAATAAATCCGTTACAACATTTCTCTTTATTTTTATAATTTAATTAATAAAATATTTATTTTCCCTAGTTACCTAATTACTTCTTTTTATCACTTTCCTAGGCCAGTGTAGGGTAAGTTACGAATTATCGGTCAGTACTACGTGTTCTGTCATGCCAGAAAAAACTATGATAATTATTTTTTATTTTAATTGGTAAAAAAGTTGAATTTAAAAATAAAATAGTAATTATCATTATATAGGTTCTTTTTATATGACCGAAGCTGTGTAACTGACCTATAATTCGTAACTTGCCATAGATAATTTTTCTATGAGTAGGTTTTTTAAATGTGTTTATTTTCTATTCTCCATATTAGCAAAGACGCTTAAACTAACACACACCATGGTTAGTGGTTGAGAAATAACACACACCATGGTTAGTGGTTGAGAAATAACACACACCATGGTTAGTGGTTGAGAAATAACACACACCATGGTTAGTGGTTGAGAAATACAGGTTGTTTTATTCTCCTGCGTTGTAAGGGGTACTGGAAAATATTAATAATAAAATATATAATTTTACTCTATTTAAACAACTTTAGAAAAAGTTAATGTGAAGTTACATTTAAATACTCGATTGAAATTTCTATAGGTGGTAATTAGGGTTGTGACAATATTCTCTTTGAAATATGCTTTACAATCTCAAGAAATATATTCTCATATGGCTAAATATATTCTTATATGGCTAAATATATTCTCATATGGCTAAATATATTCTCATATGGCTAAATATATTCTCATATGGCTAAATATATTCTCATATGGCTAAATATATTCTCATATGGCTAAATATATTCTTATATGGCTAAATATATTCTCATATGGCTAAATATATTCTCATATGGCTAAATATATTCTCATGTGGCTAAATATATTCTCATATGGCTAAATATATTCTCATATGCCTAAATATATTCTCATATGGCTAAATATATTCTCATATGGCTAAATATATTCTCATATGGCTAAATATATTCTTATATGGCTAAATATATTCTCATATGGCTAAATATATTCTTATATGGCTAAATATATTCTCATGTGGCTAAATATATTCTCATATGGCTAAATATATTCTCATATGGCTAAATATATTCTTATATGACTAAATATATTCTCATATGGCTAAATATATTCTTATATGACTAAATATATTCTCATATGCCTAAATATATTCTCATATGGCTAAATATATTCTTATATGCCTAAATATATTCTCATATGGCTAAATATATTCTCATATGGCTAAATATATTCTCATGTGGCTAAATATATTCTCATATGGCTAAATATATTCTTATATGGCTAAATATATTCTCATATGCCTAAATATATTCTCATATGGCTAAATATATTCTTATATGCCTAAATATATTCTCATATGGCTAAATATATTCTCATGTGGCTAAATATATTCTCATATGGCTAAATATATTCTCATATGGCTAAATATATTCTTATATGGCTAAATATATTCTCATATGGCTAAATATATTCTCATATGGCTAAATATATTCTCATATGGCTAAATATATTCTCATATGGCTAAATATATTCTTATATGGCTAAATATATTCTCATATGGCTAAATATATTCTCATATGGCTAAATATATTCTCATGTGGCTAAATATATTCTCATATGGCTAAATATATTCTTATATGGCTAAATATATTCTCATATGCCTAAATATATTCTCATATGGCTAAATATATTCTTATATGCCTAAATATATTCTCATATGGCTAAATATATTCTCATATGGCTAAATATATTCTTATATGGCTAAATATATTCTCATATGCCTAAATATATTCTCATATGGCTAAATATATTCTCATGTGGCTAAATATATTCTCATGTGGCTAAATATATTCTCATATGGCTAAATATATTCTTATATGGCTAAATATATTCTCATATGGCTAAATATATTCTCATATGGCTAAATATATTCTTATATGCCTAAATATATTCTCATATGGCTAAATATATTCTCATATGGCTAAATATATTCTTATATGGCTAAATATATTCTCATATGCCTAAATATATTCTCATATGGCTAAATATATTCTCATGTGGCTAAATATATTCTCATATGGCTAAATATATTCTTATATGGCTAAATATATTCTTATATGCCTAAATATATTCTCATATGGCTAAATATATTCTCATATGGCTAAATATATTCTCATATGGCTAAATATATTCTTTTATGCTATGAAATATGCTTTATATTCCTTTTTGCTCAATTATGCTTTTTTATGCTCAATTCTTTTAAAGTTCTGGAATTAGCTTTATAAACCTGGTAAGGGATATTAGCAAGTTCCTTAAATCACATTTGGATGCTAATCTCATGTTTCGGTGTAATGGAAATCTTTGAAGAGTTTAAATAGGTTTTATTAAATTTCTGTGTACCTATATTACACATGGTAATTTCTGTGTACCTATATTACACATGGTAATTTCTGTGTACCTATTTTACACATGGTATTTTCTGTGTTAAATATTCGGAAAAAGAAGTCCGGCAAACTGGACAACACTTACTGAAAGAGAAAGAAAATTGAGCTGATATGATATTGGTACTTTGTGAGCTGTTTTATCGAATAGACAAAAAATCTAAAAGAGAAAAGAGGATCTATCAAAATATTGTATATATAAATTAAATTTTCTATCAATAAATCCCAATGTTACAGGTATAGATTGTCATACATTAAATTAGAAATGAATGGGAAATGGTTTTTTAATTAAAATTAATTTTTTTTTTATTTTAATTATAATTTTTAAATTGAATTTCTTGTCAATTTTGATTAAAAGTATTTTTTTTTTTCAATTTCAATTAAAAGTTTTAAATCATTTCTCATCATTACACGTTGAAGCAGGTCTTACAGAGGCTGTGTTTACAGATCAGCAAACAATAATCCTTTTCCTGCATCTTACTATAGCAAATTGGGCAGTCGCCATCGTTGTAAACTTGGGCAGCTTTCTTCGCTGTCGTTGGTTCACCTAGAACTTCCCTCCACATCTTCTCATTTCTTTGTGTACCATGTCATTTACCTGTACACAAGCCAAATATCTACCTTTTGATAGTAATAGATTGATTTTGATAAGAACCAACATTATCTCAACGTACAATCTCTCTTCGAAAAACTCCATTGTTGAAACTGCTAACAAATCAATCAAAGATTTCGAAAGCAATTCAGAGGTTTCTATGGAGATTGCTCGCTTTATTTCTTTAAACCGGAGATTTTAAAATCTTACCAAAATCTCTAAAAACAGTGTGTAATCATCGGGTGGTTAGAAATTAAAAAAGGTTACTAAAAAAAAATTAAAAGGTTACTACCACAAAGAATATAGTTTTGAAAATATTGTTCCTTGCAGATAAGTTTTTAACAATATTGGTGTTGAGGTTACTAGCACACTGATTGGCTATGGAGGTTGACCAATGAGAGTAAAGGGACGCGTGCCGTCCCCCGAACCCCCTTTCAGGAAGTTAAATAATCATGAAGTGTTCAGTACAACAAACTAGCGGATATAACAAACTATATTACAGCTATCAATGTTGAGAGTTTTAAAGCTCATATTATTTGAATAGAAATATAATTCAAATAAAACTTTATGCAAGAAGGAGGAGCCAATAGGGGGCTGTGCACTAAGGCTTTAGTGCTCCGCCCCCTCCTCCTTGTTAACCGATCAGAGAAGATTTTAGGTAGAAGTCCAAATTATGCGGTAGAGACAATATATCAAAAACCTTATGCGCTGTTTACTATATTTTTAAAATAATAGACGGAAGAAACCTAACCTCTTTGGGCACTCCGTATTTGTCTGTTGGTTGGTTGCAAGAGACATTCATTTGATATCAGGCTACAAGAATCCCTAAAACAAATAACCGACTAGGATAAAACCGGATAATTTGACGGGTAATACACCAGATTATTATAAATTCGGGTACCAGAAAATCCGAATAACAGAAAAATAAAAAATTTGGAGAATAAAAATCCAAAAAGTTGAAAAAAAATCTTTGTGCATAATTTGGTCAATGTTTCCAAATGTTTTGGTCAATATTTCTTCCTTTGCAGAATGCGGAAAGGTCATATTTTCATCGGCATTTATTTATTTATTTATTTATCATCTTGTTATTCGCTTAACTGAAAAAGTGTTCAATCAAATTGCCTGAAATTTGGTGAAACGATTGGTCCATGTCCAGTGACCTGCTGCTAGAATTTGGGGAGTGACCCGGTCAAAGGTCAAGGTCATGGTCATTTATAACTCAAAAAGTATTGAACCATATTGCATGAAACTTGGTGGGACGATTGGTCAATATACAGGAACCATTTTGTTAGATTTGGGAGCAATCGGGTCAAATATTAAGGTCAAGGCCATTTGTAACTCAATAACTCAAAAAGTATTCAACCAAATGGTCTGAAATTTGATGGTACAATTGGTCAATGTCCAGGAATAATCTGGTAGGATTTTGGAAGCAATCCGGTCAATGGTCAAGGTCAAAGTCATTTAACTCAATATCTCAAAAAGTATTGCACCATATTGCATGAAACTTGGTGGGACGATTGGTTATTATCCAGTTAGCAGTTTCTCAAATTTTATGAGAGAACGGGTCATAGCGGAGGCGAATGTATGCGCTTTACCGAGTGCACATAATCTAGTTCTACATGTTTCAATGACTCTATCCCTCAGAGACTGAAATAGATTCCAATTAACATTTAAGCAATGGTTTCAAAATGGCTTCTCATGAGGTTTCAGTCACTGATGCTTGCTTTTGTGACTCAACTTTGTAATCACTTATTCCACTGCCTTTGCTAGTGAACTGAAAAGAGAGTTAGTGATCTGGTAACTCTGATTCTTCGTATTTAATAGTAATCAGTGTTTTGATATTATTACTTAGTAATTATAATTATCTAGTACATAGAAATTATAAATATCTAGTACATGGAAATTATAATTATCTAGTACATAGAAATTATAATTATCTAGTACATAGAAATTATAATTATTTATTTCATATTAGTCATTATTTATGGAAGATGTAGATACATATTTTATTTGTAATGTATGTCTCTTTTAATATGTCTTTTAATTCAATAAAGTATTATTATTATTATTATTATTATATTTTATATCAAGCTGTGTTTTGTAGGATCGAAGTAATGGAAAATTGCACAGTTTATTTATTTCATATTACTCTGATTTAAAATTCTCTTTAAAAATATTACATTTAATTTTCTCAAGTACCTAATAACCTTGTTATGTCCTCTTTAAATATAATGCCTAACATTGCGATTTATTGGCAAATAATTGAAATTAATTTCTATACGAGTGAGTGAAAATAGTCTGTACGCTTCTAACTTCGCAACATTGCGGAAGGTTATATTTTACCGGATTTTATTTGTCATCTTGTTATTCGCTTAACTCGAAAATTGAACCAAATTACCTGAAATTTGGTGGGACGATTGGTCAATGTCCAGGAAACATTTTGTCAGATTTTAGGAGTTATGGGGTCAAAGGTATGCGCTCTACGAGTATACCTGTTCTACTGTAGTTTCGTACTGTAAATGGTGTTATTATATATTTTATTAGCAGTTTGTAGTTTATTTTCACAGAGTCAAATGCCTCCATTAGCTTCATTCAGAACTTTAGTGACTCTATGTAGCACATCTTAATAATTCTTGTACGTGTTAATAAAATAGCACCATTTCGTTAAACCTTGTGCTACATGAAATAGTTTCCTAAAAGGTCTGTACTCTAATGTGTACATAGGTGGTTAGGTCATTTTGAACAGTAAAGACAATGAAGTCAGTGTCACCATTATATTTACAGGGTTAATATATAACTCTACAGGGTGGCTCAAAAAATTCGAAACCCAACTTCGAATCAATATATCTCAAATCTACTAAAGACCTGGATTTTCTAAAATGATACCAAGGCATTATAGTCTACTGATTTTTGACACATTTTACTATATGTAATCACTAGGGTTGTGACAATATGATTTTCAAATCATAGATCTTAAGAATATCACAGATGAAATAAAATGGTATCGAATACTATATACCGCTGGTTTAGAACGTTTCAATACTCTTTAATTCTCCCTATATATTTTCAGGATCTATGATTTTAAACGCATATTGTCACAACCCGAAATTAATCACTATTGCATTAATATCGATTTTGTTATTAACAAATTAATAGTTGATAGTTTTTGAGATGTATTGAGAAATATCGATTAAAAGTTGGTTTTATTCTCTTTTTTTAACCACACTGTATATATATAAATCTATAGAAGAGTAATAGAACTGGTATCTATCTAGCAACTCTATAGTTTTTTCCATCGAAGTTCACTTCAGTCAAAGCAGAAAGAAGCATCCCCTTATTCTTCTGACTATTTGTTACCCAGCCATCTGTAAACCAATTGCAATTCTCGTTATCATTTCAATACCATTTTGAAAGGTGTTCTTAATTTGCATACAGTGTCACAATCGATTGATTTGAAGGGCAAACTAAATAATGTAGCTCTTTTAAAGTAGTACTAACAGAGCTTGCGCAGACAGTGAAGATTATATAAAGAAAACTACAAAATACATTTTTTGAAGAGCTAATTTTTTTTATCAATTCGAACTAAATTTGAAAACAATTGAAGTAGTTTTTATTAAAAAAATACATAGAAAATGATATATTTTATTATTGCAAGTTGAAATATTGCTGTGTGAAATTAATCAATTCATTTTTTAGAATAACCTATTTTAGAAGGAAATTAATTTTTTATTGCAGTGCATATCTCTCTTTTCTGGTATAATTTCATTCATTTCTGTAATGGCATATCATTTTCACTGGACGGGTTTTTAATATTAATTATTTAATCATAACATCTTGCATTGAGTTTATTTGTAAGTGTTAGTTTTCTTCCGTTTAAAATTTAAAGATATAGTAAACAGCGCATAAGGATTTTGAGATATTGTCTTTATGCATAAACATAAAGAAGGATAATGTTTTTAAGATTAACTCTTCTCTGATTGGTCAGGAAGGAGGAGGAGCCAAGAGGGGGCGGAGCAATAAACTGTTAGTGATCTGCCTCCAGTTCGCTCCTCCTCCTTGCATACAGCTATTTTCAAATAATAAGAAGTTTGAAACTCATAACATAGTTGGTTGTAATGTAGTTTGTTGTACACACTAGTTTGTTGTACTGCACCCTTCATGCTTGTATAATGACTTGGCAGGAGGGTTCGCGGGTCAATTTATTATTGGTCAATCTCCATAGCCAATCAATGAGCTAGTACCCTTAGAAAAATTATCATAAAAAACTTATTCGCAAGGAACAATTCTTTTAAGTAACCTTCTAATTTTTAACCTTCGAGGTGCTACCTATTGAGTTTAAATAAACTTTTCCTTTGTATATAATGTTAGTAAACAATTGCATAATGGTATAGATCCTTTTCCAGTATTTGGTTGACTAAATATATATATATATGTTACTAAATTACGACTAGAAATGGTATTCATATTATCCAACCAATAGCTACAGAGAGTTTGAAAGACGATACGACTAAAGAAAATGTTCAAAAGGAAGAACAATTTCAGGTTATTTCTCCTTCACGTCATGTTTATATAGCTATAGTTATGCTATAGTTATGGCTATAGTTATAGTCACTGACATAAAATAACAAGCAATATAAACAATATACTGTCTAATTTAGGGAACACTGTATTCCAGAAAACAACCATTTGGTAAAATAGAAATAGCTTCAACATTGAGGAAAATACACATTTTAGAGCACGCGGAAAATGAAGTTAAATGAAACTAGTACACAGAGAGAAAGTTATGGTGGGGCCATAGAAGATTGAGAGGGGACACACACAGAGAAAGGTATGGTGGGGCCATAGAAGATTGAGAGACACACAGAGAGAAAGGTATGGTGGGGCCATAGAAGATTGAGAGACACACACAGAGAAAGGTATGGTGGGGCCATAGAAGATTGAGAGGGGATACACACAGAGAGAAAGTTATGGTGGGGCCATAGATAATTATGTGAATCCCCCTTAAATAACCGTCTGACGTCTAAAATGACTTATGTTGTTTTTCTTATTTCAATAAAAACAGAAAATAAATATAGCCTGGTCTTCACTTTTTCAAATACAGGCAATGCAGTCATCCTGAAGGAATTCGAATATCCTCGAAATAGGATAAAAAGATATTTCCTACAAAAACAGTTTGCAAAGTTATTTGTATAGCAGAGTGAAAAAAGGAATTTTCCGTGTTTTATATAAGATGTTTTTTCTCCTCAATTCTCAATTTTGTGTCACCATTCGAATACGAATTTCAAATAAGAGTCTGAAACTCAGGAGATGTGAGATATGAATTGTATCATTGCTCTTATGAAGACTTAGTTAAGTGACACATGAAAATATAGGCTTAGAATCTTGTTTTGGCGCAATGTATAAATAGTTTGGTGAAAATATGTTTATAACTATAAATTGAAGCTACAGTTTTAGTTTTAATGAACTCTTTACAATCTATGTTATTACATTTATATACTCTATGCTATAATATTATCGTCAATATTCAATCAATAACTTTAGTTAAATTTTAGGGACCAGAATTTAGGATAGGTAAATTACACAAATATTGATACTATCACATAAAAAAGTTATTATAACGGGCAGGTATTCAGTAGTTGACTATTAATAAATCAAATAGCTTTTAATTAGAATTATTAACTTATCTATATGCTAATTAGGTTTTAATTGGTTTTAATTATTGATCTGTGGGTTAATTAGCTTTTAATTATTTCGGTTATGAACAATTAGCTTAATTAGATGATTATATATGATACAGTGAACTCCTCTATAGTGCACTCCTCTATAGTGCACTCCTCTATAGTGCACTCCTCCATAGTGCACTCCTCTATAGTGAACTTTAACTTATTCACTATAAAGAGAGTTTACTCCACTATTGAGGATTTAGGAGATGAATAGAAAACTGGCCTTTTCATGGCTGACTATAGAAAATATTTTCTCTCTTTTTCAAATAAATTCATTATACAGGTTATTTTATTTATCAGAACTCTAAAAATCAGGATGATTCACTATACATGACTTCATTATAGAGGAGTTGCACTGGTAGAACTCCTCTATAATGAAATAGAACTAATTTACTATTTAGAGAATCATAGAAAACTTTTAGTCATTTGTGGCAGACTAAACTAAATATGTTCACTACAGAGTAGAGCTAAGTTCACTATACAGGACTCTGCTATACAGGATGGTTCACTATACAGGAGTTCACTATACAGGAGTTCACTATAGAGGAGTTCACTATAGAGGAGTTCACTATACAGGAGTTCACTATACAGGAGTTCACTATAGAGGAGTTCACTATACAGGAGTTCACTATACAGGAGTTCCCTATACAGGAGTTCACTATACAGGAGTTCACTATACAGGAGTTCACTATACAGGAGTTCACTATACAGGAGTTCACTATACAGGAGTTCACTATATAGGAGTTCACTATACAGGAGTTCACTATACAGGAGTTCACTATACAGGAGTTCACTATACAGGAGTTCACTATATAGGAGTTCACTATACAGGAGTTCACTATACAGGAGTTCACTATACAGGAGTTCACTATATAGGAGTTCACTATATAGGAGTTCTATCTGCATATTGTTAATTAAAGGGAACACTCAATTGATTTCCATTGAAATGGGAAGCAATTATTCAATTTTCTCTCTCGGTGAGTAATGATTGGCGGAATTGTTTATTTTTTACTGTGATATCGTAACTAATTTAAATTATAAGGCTGAGCGGACTAATGAGCTGACAGTGATTGATGTGAGTTTAAACCAGGAAAAATGGCATAAAATGGCATAAAAGGGATGGTTGTGGCATTAATTAGGCCTCTGAAAGATGGCCTTCAGCCTCAAAAAGATGAATAATATTTTTAATTAATTAATTATTTTCGGGTGGGATTTTTTCCATCATAATATATTAAATTAATTATTAAATAAAAATATTAAAAATGTGACGATTTTCACTAGGTATTTCAGTCGACTTTTCTTGGTAATTTTGTAGAATTTAAATGGGGTAAGTTACGAATTAGGGGACAGTTTTACATCTTCGATCATAAAAGAAAATAAGTTTTATATAATGATTATTATTCAACTTAGAGTGAATATTGGTTTGAGTCAAAAACAATTTAATAATGAATTTGATTTTTTTTGATATCAAAGCAAAATTACTCAAAAACCTAATTTTCAATGGTATAAAATTAGTATGTAATATTATGTAATAAATTGTCCATGGTTAGTCATGTATCACTCGTTTGCAAGAACAAAGTCATAAACACAAAACATGTATTTTCGAGTTATTCACATAGACATGTAAATATCAAAATATCGATTTTTTGGTAAAAGTTTAATAATAGTAGCTCTAAAATGTACCGCTAGAGAGGCTAAATGTCCTAACGATATACCATTAAATGTACGTACATTACATGTACTAAAATGCCTCTCCTGAAAAATAGCTATTATGGATTTATGACAGTGTTGTCGCAAACAAACGATAGAGTAGAACTCCTGTATTGTGAACCATCCTGATTTTTAGAGTTTTGAGAAATTAATAAATCATGTATGATGAATTTATTTTAAAAATATAGAAACATTTTTTGTAGTCTGCCATGAAAAGGACAGTTTTCTATTGATCTCTTAAATCCTCTATAGTGGAGTAAACCCTATAGTGAACTAGTTGCAGTTCACTATAGACTTGTACCACATATGACACACCTCACAGTGAAGTGTTGCACAATAACCTTACTGTTCTTTCATTTTGACAACTAAAATAGATTAGGCAAGTCCATCTCCCATTGAGAAATAAATAGCCCCTCATTATGAGAGAACTGATCCATAGATCTGATTAATGATCTCCATTAGCTATCGAGAAGATTGTACTGATTGGTGGCAATTAATGAGATGGGATAAGAAGATGATCAGGAGGAGTGGGCTGCCTTGCGTCATAGCCTAGTCTCTACCTAGTGACTACCTAGTGACTACCTAGTCTCTAACTAGTCACTACCTAGTCACTACCTAGTCATAGTCTTCAGCATTGAAAATATTCTGTTGCACTTTCTCTTCATCAACTCTCGATTCTTTTCCTCCCATAACAATTACCGGTACTGTGAATTCCAGGATACTCGAACACAACGTCTGACAAACATTGCTAAAAAGAAACATTAAGGGGGGGGGGGGCATTTCGATTGGCAGCTCTACTCTAGTTTTTCGATGTTTGCCAACACATGATCTCAAATGTCAACAGTCGCTGATACGGGGACACAAGTCTTTTTTTACAGCACTCTATAGACAGGGTTGCAGTTGTTGAAACACTCTTACATTTGGTGCTCATAGATATTTTCTGGTTAATTTGCTGTTGGCATAAATTTTTTTTTTTTGATAGGCCAATGTTAGATAGATAACCTTCTTAAGAACGAGTAAGAATTTTTTTATTTATATATTTTTTATTTATGAATTGTCCTCTGCGAAGTACTTTATGTAGTTCGAAATCTCAAATCATTATGTGTCATAGCCTACATCTATTTGTACGCTTCTTGTTGCCAGAATATGATTATTTGGTGCCTTTCAAATGTCCTCCCTTGAGGAAAATAGTCGGTAAAGGGTTAAATAATTCAACTGATATCTTTCCATTGACTGCCACCGTGATGGCGCTTACTCTTTTCATTGAACATCATTTTACCAAAAAAATAGATCATATTGATGAACAATTGTGATTAATCTTTACGTTACAAAAGACGTAGACTGATGTTAAAAGAGACGTAGATACGTCAAAAGATTCTGAAACTTCTTTTCCCTAGAATAAACTACGTAGTTTCTTTGTAGGATGGTTTTGATGGGGCAATAATGCATGTAAATTGAAAGAATACTCTCTTGAAGCCCACCTACTAGAATACCAATCACCTTATCTTCCATTGCAAGATATCCAACTTCATAAAATACTATTGTAATTAATTATCATTTTCAGAAATACGCTTTCGGTCAAATCTATACTGGCAGATAAAATGCCGCGTTTTCACCACCCAATTTACGCCTTTTCAATTAATCATAATTGTTAAATGAATGAAAAACAAATTTACAGTCAGTCTACACTAGCGTTTTAACCGCCTTCCATTCATTTAACCGTGATTAATTGAAGAGGCGTAAACAGGGCGGTGAAAACGCGGCGTTTAATCTGCTAGTAAGGAATAGACTTGCATCATCACTGTTTATGGCAATACTTTATGATATGAATATAACGATAGATTTTATTACGTAAATCTGGTGAATGTGTTGGTGTTACTCTTCTATTTTGAAAGAAGGCCTTGTTCTCTAAAGCATATTTGCATTCAATTTAACGTAACTGCGGTAAAACGCTCGCGTTCTCTTAAACTAGCCCCTCATAGGTAATATTCCATAAAATTACAGGCAACTAATTTCCAAAGTGAGTCATTTTGACTCAAAACTACTGTGGTGGTTTGGAATTCAATGAAAGTCAATTTGACCTGAATTTATAGGTTCGTATTTTCCAATATAGGGTCAGTTACGAGTTATCGGTTGGTTTTCTATAATAAAAACACTATACAATTTGTCTGTTGGTTGGTTGCAAGAAAAATGTCACACTTTAACATTTAAAATTCGATTTAATTCATTAAACCCAAAATCCAAGAAAATACAAAAATCTGGAAAATCCGAATATTCGAAAAAACTGAAAATTTGGAAAATCGAAAATCTGGAATAACAGAAAATTAAAAAAAGGTGAAAATTTGAGAACCGGAAAATCTGGTAAAATAGAAAAAATCCGGAAAAAGAGAAAATAAAAAAATCTGGATACAGAAAAAATTCGGAAAATAAAAAATACGAATAGCAACTTATACGGGATACAAAAATTTCGGTCAAATCAAAATTTCGAGATGCAAATAAATCCAAAATAAAAAAATCAAAGATTCCAAAAATAAATGAATTACTAAAAAGAGGGATAGCAAGGAAGTCAGTATAGAAAAAATACGCGATTACACAAACAACCACGACTAGAAAAAAAGAGAAAATTTAGATATAAAAAAACTGAAAAAATTGGATATAATTAAGAAATCCAGGAAATTTTACATATAAAATTCTGAGGATTAGAAAAATTTTTAGTCTTTAATTTTTAAGGGGTAACACGTACACTGGAGAAATCTTGATAACCGAAAAATAAAAATACGGATAATCTTTAATTTTTTATAGTCCGTCATTTTTGATGGTTAACTTCGGTATTTATTTTGTATATATTACATATTTTTATAATTTTTTACTGTATTAGGTATTTCTTCTATTAAATATTTTTTATTATAACTCAGAACTTACTGGTGATAGCTAATTGCATTTAAAAAAGTTAAAGACGAAACAGTCTAACTTCTCAACGAACACTATAACAAAGTCATAAAATAAACATCTACAAATTTATGAATTAGCTATCATAATTAGGGTTGTGACAATATGTGTTTAAAATAATAGATCCTGAAAACATTATAGACGGAGAGAATTAAAGAGTATTGAATGGTTCTACACCAGCGGTATATAGTATTCGATACCATTTCATTTCATTTTGTCTATGATATATTGCAGATCTATGATTTTATTATACGCATATTGTCACAACCCTAATCATAACCAAAGTTAACACCCACTGTCCGATAACTGCGAGTGTAATTAAGTGTTTGTTCACAGTGTGTACTACAAAGTCTAACCATATCAACTTCGACATAACAAATAACTTTAATGGTAGCAATTTGGTAGGTTTTTGACACATCTCTTCTTTTATCATAATTTGGCCTAAGTTCAATTGCCCTCTTGACTGCATTAGTAGATAGGCTAAGGCAGAGAGATGGTCCTTTTTATGGTGATCCGTATTTGTGACCCCATTCGAAATGCAGTCCATAATTCAGTCGAATTCCATGAGTGAACATTGGGCCATTCTTTTTGGTGTTCTGATGGTATTTTATAGCTTTCGAATGGTAAAAAGTTAGAGTGAGATGCATTGCGATTGGAGTGCTAAATGCAGGGTAAAAAGTGCAGTCTATACTGTGTTTTACAATGTTTTACAGTCAATAACTCGATTGGAAATGTTGGTGTACGAATAGTCATCGCTGTAACAAAAAATCTCTGTTCCTAGAGGTCAGGGTTTAACTTGAATCATTTATTGTGACTGTCATCCATTTGTTTGACTTCATTTGAATTTTATAGTCAATGAAGAATATCATAATAATTAATTTCCTCATTTTGAATACAACTGTAGTATCAAACTATGAATTCAATATAGGGTTACCTCCCTGTTACCGGACGGTTGCTAATTTTCGTTTAAATAAGTAAACTATTCTGATTTAATTATTTTGATGTATAAAAGGTAAATAAACTATTGATTATATGAACGAAAATAATCATTGTTATAAAATTATATTATTAAATAAACTATTTACTATGTGAACGAAATCGCCCAATAACTAGGAGCAAACCCAGACCGTTAGTATTTCGATGTTTATTTTCTAATTCTGTCTGTTTATTAGAAAAAAACAACAGTCTAGAAAATGGAAATTGTAACCCTATACCACGTGACTCACTTTATCTTTTTTAGCTGCAGTTTTAAATGTCCAAAGAATATTATTTTGGAGTATTAATCACACTGTTCATAAAATAATGAAAATAATATTAATGTCGTATAGCATAAAAAGTATATTGTGACATTATGAAAAAGAAAACTTGTTCGCTTTTTATAGTACCGTAAACTCTAAATTGCCATTTTTGAAAATATTAAATAAATGAAATATTACATATTCGATACCATTTCATTTCGTCTGTGATATTCTGAAGATCTATGATTTATAAAGCATATTGTCACAACCCTAGTTGCTTTATCAATTCAAATACACTATACAGTATAACTCCTCTATAGTGAATGTAGGGTCATTAGTAAAAGAACTACCCCGTACAGTGAATAAATTTTCTTTAGTCTGCCATGAATGGTCATCAGTTTTAGAAAACTGATGTCTATTCATGGCAGACTAAAGAAAATTATTCACTATAGAGGATACTTCCTTACTCAGGACTGTACATTCACTGTAGAGGAGTTCACTATAGAAGAGTCCACTATAGAGGAGTCCACTAAAGAAGAGTTCACTATAGAGGAGTTCACTATAGAAGAGTCCACTATAGAGGAGTCCACTAAAGAAGAGTTCACTATAGAGGAGTTCACTATAGAGGACTTCACTATAGAGGAGTTCACTATAAAGGAGTTCACTATAGAAGAGTCCACTATAGAGGAGTCCACTAAAGAAGAGTTCACTATAGAGGAGTTCACTATAAAGGAGTTCACTATAGAGGAGTTCACTATAGAGGAGTTCACTATAGAGGAGTTCACTATAGAGGAGTTCACTAAAGAAGAGTTCACTATAGAGGAGTTCACTATAGAGGAGTTCACTATAGAGGAGTTCACTATAGAGGAGTTCACTATAAAGGAGTTCACTATAGAGGAGTCTTACTGCATACCCGAATATTCTGGTGCATAAAATGCAGTTCTATGCAGGGTACTGCAGCTCAGTTTCTTTAATTAGAGTTGGCAAAGGTTATAAGAAGTCATACCTGCAATCTAGCGGCCTTTCCTCTCCCAAGTGCATTCATAAAGGCCAGGGCAACAGATGCAATCAACGGAACTGCATAGGAACCAAAAACGGCCAACAGACGCCTAGCAACAGGTTCTGTCTGTTGTTCTGCTGGCGCGTATATCATAAGCCAATGAGAGACCGGTATTGCACAGCACTGATGACGTAGTACAGCTGTAGACCAATCACAAAGGGGTATTTGAAGCAGATTCTACAGTAGTTGTAATAGACTGCATTGAGGTGACTGTTAAAGAAAGCAAGACTGCATTGCCGTTGCTGTACAATGCACCTGCACAACTTCCTCAATATTAACTTCATGCGACCGAGGAGGAGAATTCGACAGGACATCACAGAGAATTATTGGCAGAGCAAAACTTTAAACCATAAAAGCTTTTGCTTAATTAATTATTGAAAAAGTTAAGCAACGATGAAATTAACCATTAACGGGATTCAAGAAAAATATATATGGCATTTTAAATATATACTCCATTTATAAATAGGTATACTAAGATGATTTGAGGTGAAATATAATTTCCTTTGTATTTTGTCTTCACTATTCTGTATATAAATTGAAATAAATTAATGTTTTATTGATAAAGTTGAATTTCAATTAATTTCACATATTCATCATTCATCCTAAAATTCATATATCTATAGTTATGGTAAGTTCTTAATTATCGTTCAGTTCCCCATTTTCGGACATGTAAGATAAAACGATATAATAATAATAATTTAATTTTAAATAATTATTATTATATCGTATTATCTTACGTGTCCGAAAATGTGTAACTGACCGATAATTAAGAACTTACCCTAGTTACATATTTGAACCCGTCATTGAAGGTGTTTGAATTTGTGAGACCCTATTGCAATCCATTGGAAAGATATCACACAAAGCTCATAGGTATCACTATCCACTTCTTTGATGTTGCTGTACACTATTGGCTTTACAATCGAGTCTAATCTACAATATCCAGTAATTCTTCATTCCATTTGTTACGGATTACAAAGGATATTAACGGTGTGTGTAGCTGAAACATGTTACAATGAACTTTATACTGCGTGAACGTAGAGTGTTACTCGATGGCACAGTGGCATGCACGTCTGTATGACGTAGGTAAGGTTGACTGTTCGAGTCCCGCACTAATTCTGATATAACAATCATGAAGTGTGCAGCACAACAAACTAGCGGATATAACAAACTACATAACTGCCAAATATGTTAAAAGGCCACTTATCATTCCGGGACCGAATTGTTCAGACCGAAATTTCCAGCCTACGGGATATATGCCGCGTGTGAACGAGTGACCAGGCCAGAGTCTGGGTTGGGATTTAGTACATATGGGTGCAATGGGTAAATCTTTATTCTATAGAGTAAATCAATATATACTATGTATGGTATAAGTACATCAACCAATTGACATTCCTACACAGTGTGTTAATATTATATTTATACACATTCATACACCGTGCATTAACATTACATGCATGTATACACATTCATAAATTTTACAGTAGATTTACAGTTTAGTTTAGATTTACAAATTTACACTCTACGGTAGATTTACACCTTTTCTCATTTTGGTGACAAAGTCAACATTGTGAAATATGAACAGAAATTCTCAGGCGAAATAAACTCTAATATTTTTTCTTTCTCACCTCCTTCTCAGTGAAGGGAAAATTCCATAGAAATGCAACTTGGAAAATATTAACTTGATTTTTAATCTTTTTGTTAAAAATATATATATTTATTTTCTATAAAATATGTTCATCATAATTATTTATTATATTATATATCATTGCGCTGATAGGTACAATTTAGTAATCTATATTGGGTAACTTCTGAGTTATTGGACAGTTCTATATTCTAAATCATATAAGAAAACAGTAAAACATAATGAATATTTACCTTTTATTTTTTAAATATTATATAGTTTTTTCTTATATGATCGATAATGTGGAGCCGTTCGATAACTCATAACCTACCCTGTAATTAGACAAAATTTACTAAGTAGGCTCAGTCTTTACTAAGTAGGCTTAGTCTTTACTAAGTAGTCTCAGTCGTTAATAAGTAGGCTCAGTCTTTACTAAGTAGGCTCAGTCTTTACTAAGTAGGCTCAGTCTTTACTAAGTAGGCTCAGTCTTTACTAAGTAGGCTCAGTCTTTACTAAGTAGGCTCAGTCTTTAATAAGTAGGCTTAGTCTTTACTAAGTAGCCTCAGTCTTTACTAAGTAGGCACAGTCTTTACTAAGTAGCCTCAGTCTTTACTAAGTAGGCTCAGTCTTTACTAAGTAGGCTCAGTCTTTACTAAGTAGGCTCAGTATTTACTAAGTAGACTCAGTATTTACTAAGTAGCCTCAGTCTTTACTAAGTAGGCACAGTCTTTACTAAGTAGACACAGTCTTTACTAAGTAGGCACAGTCTTTACTAAGTAGCCTCAGTCTTTACTAAGTAGGCTCAGTCTTTACTAAGTAGCCTCAGTCTTTACTAAGTAGGCTCAGTCTTTACTAAGTAGGCTCAGTCTTTACTAAGTAGGCTCAGTATTTACTAAGTAGCCTCAGTCTTTACTAAGTAGGCACAGTCTTTACTAAGTAGGCTCAGTATTTACTAAGTAGCCTCAGTCTTTACTAAGTAGGCACAGTCTTTACTAAGTAGGTACAGTCTTTACTAAGTAGCCTCAGTCTTTACTAAGTAGCCTCAGTCTTTACTAAGTAGGCTCAGTCTTTACTAAGTAGGCTCAGTCTTTAATAAGTAGCCTCAGTCTTTACTAAGTAGGCTCAGTATTTACTAAGTAGCCTCAGTCTTTACTAAGTAGGCTCAGTCTTTACTAAGTAGCCTCAGTCTTTACTAAGTAGGCTCAGTCTTTACTAAGTAGGCTCAGTATTTACTAAGTAGCCTCAGTCTTTACTAAGTAGGCACAGTCTTTACTAAGTAGGCTCAGTCTTTAATAAGTAGGCTCAGTCTTTACTAAGTAGGCTCAGTCTTTACTAAGTAGCCTCAGTCTTTACTAAGTAGGCTCAGTATTTACTAAGTAGCCTCAGTCTTTACTAAGTAGGCTCAGTCTTTACTAAGTAGCCTCAGTCTTTGCTAAGTAGGCACAGAATTTACTAAGTAGCCTCAGTATTTACTAAGTAGCCTCAGTCTTTACTAAGTAGGCTCAGTCTTTACTAAGTAGCCTCAGTCTTTACTAAGTAGGCTCAGTCTTTACTAAGTAGCCTCAGTCTTTACTAAGTAGGCTCAGTCTTTAATAAGTAGGCTTAGTCTTTACAAAGTAGGCTCAGTCTTTTCTAAGTAGGCTTAGTCTTTACTAAGTAGGCTCAGTCTTTACTAAGTAGCCTCAGTCTTTACTAAGTAGGCACAGTCTTTACTAAGTAGCCTCAGTCTTTACTAAGTAGGCTCAGTCTTTACTAAGTAGCCTCAGTCTTTACTAAGTAGCCTCAGTCTTTACTAAGTAGGCACAGTCTTTACTAAGTAGGCTCAGTATTTACTAAGTAGCATCAGTCTTTACTAAGTAGGCACAGAATTTACTAAGTAGCCTCAGTCTTTACTAAGTAGCCTCAGTCTTTACTAAGTAGGCTCAGTCTTTACTAAGTAGGCTCAGTCTTTAATAAGTAGGCTCAGTCTTTACTAAGTAGGCTCAGTCTTTTTAGGCTCTAGAATGCGATATTATTTACGGGGCCGGAAATTCCCCAACACTATTTTTTGGCTAGGAGGTAAATTCTCCGGATTTTCCGATTTAATTAGACTCAGAGTTGGTATTAGCTTCAATAAATTCTTCTGAGGAATATTTAGTGTATTTAAGGCATCAAATGGGATGTGCTTGAGAGACGTATTCCTAAGGAGGGATCAGGAGCTAAATTTATAACGGCAGATTGTGTCCATTACGGTAAATATTGATGGGAATCTAAAAAAGAATTTCAGACATCATCGTGGGATTATTTTTGTGAATGCTCGATGAAAGATGGTATATTGTGTTTTATTTTATGATTAATAGGATTAGATTTTATGTTTTATTTATTATTGTAGATAGAATATCTTTTTATAATTGACTATAATCACTAATAGAAAGCTGATTATACATTTCCGATTAGAATAATCGTTAAATAGAAGCAGTACACGTTTACCACTCTTAAATATATTAACAAAATCGTCATTAAAATCATAAGAAAAATGGAGTCAGACACCGAATGTTTGTTTTAGATATTATTAAATTCATAAATACAAAGGAAGTTTTCCAGAATAGCTAAAGTTTGTGGTAATACACAATAATTTATAGATGCATAATGAGGAATAAGTAAGACAGTTTATTGAGTAAATGTGGCGCAGCTTTGGAGAATACCTATAGTTAATATTATCAGTAATAATGAAAACTCATGAGTAATGAAGCACTCCAGTAATGAAGGACCTGAGTTATGAACTGCACCTCAGTTATGAAGTATTTTCTATGTTTATGTTATAGAAAACGATATACGTGAATTTTTTGTTCTAGTTTTTTTCCCTCAATGACCATAGTTTTCTCTTCAAAATTTCAATCATAGAAAACTATCAGTGTACCTGAGTTATGAAGGAACCAATACTTCAAAACTCAGGGGTTCACTGTAGGTACCTAACTACTCATCAATTAATTCAAAGCCTAATTGTTTTTGTGCATTATAACACTATGTAATATTGAATACAACATTACAAAGTGTTCCTATAGTGAGGCTTAGATATCTTACATACAGTCGATTAATTACAAACACTGATTATCGACTTTCAACTGACGATAATCACGATAAAAAGATCTATGACAATAAATGATTCGGCGAAAATTTTATTCTAATTTATTAAAAATTGAAAATATTTTTAGTCTATCGTCCTTCGTCGGATATTCCTAACAACAATATCTGATATTTTGATATTTTCCAATAAAATTCGATCAATATTTACCGTAATGGACAATTTGCCGATGGTAATTCGCACAGTGTTCTCCTGAACAGTTATGTTCCGGAAGCATCAAACCAAGCTGTCAATTAACGAAGAAGAAAATAAGTTTCTGTCAGACGGTTCAATAAACCTGAAGCACACAATCCTGACAAATTGACAGATAATTGACAGCAAATCTGTCAGATGCAAATTCTCTTCTCTGTGTCTCGTATTGTTTTTGCGATGCAACATTTTTATGTCTGAAAAATAATCAGATCTGAAACCCGGAATAGAGTTTTTATGAAGAAACAGTTATAGTGATTTAAAGAACACAATGAACATTATTAATTAGAGATAGTATTAATCAATTGCTTTAAATGAATGAAATAATAATAAAGTAATTCGTCTCTAGAAGAAGATACAAATAATATTCCTCTTGGGATGAACTCTTACGGTCAATATCATCATTATAACTATTTTTTTTGATAATTTTTCTATGTACTACTGTTCAACGAATTATAAGACAAGAATAAAAAATATACTACATTTTTACTGCTATTTTCCAAGTAAAGAAATTTAATAAACTAATTATATGATAGATAACATAATTACATTAAATGAATTGAAAGTTCTATTCCAGGCAATTTAAACTCCATTACGCTACCCACTGTAAAGTTATCACACAAGTTTTTATGATATTATGCCTATGCTAGTTAAGTAGGAACTATTAGTTACATGATAGTTTTACTGTGTACAACATACTGGGGGTTATTGGCTTGGGGATTTAAATCTTTTTATATATAAATTAACGATGCAGATGCATGCCTAGCAAAGGGATTTTTTCCGTTTAGATAAAGTGCAGTGACATGAATTTGATTAATTCATTTTGTTTGCAGCATATACAGGGTGATCTACAAAAAAGTGTAACCAACTTTGAATTAGTATAAATATTGTATCTATGAGTAGATAATTTTATTTAAGTAATGACGATCGGTATACAAGTAAAAATATTTTATTTTTAATTTTACTTGAACTCTAATTTATATTTACTTGTATGTTGAATATATATATTAATTCAAACTTGGTACACTTTTTTGTGGGTCACCCTGTATACCACAAAAATGATGCCATTGAGTCAGTAGATCGTGAAAAAAGATCAAATTGAGATTGTGCAAAAATCAGAGCGAAATGGAGCATATTCGAAACTGTCTGTCACAATTTTCTGGTTAGGACCTATGCAATATATTCATAACTGGTAAGATGTGAGAATTATACTATAGAGTTTAATAACTCTTAGCTAATTATTGCTAAACTGCAATTTAATGCATTGCTTCATAATGCACTTAATTGATTGTTATCCATTCTTTTTGGATAGCATCTTATATACATTCTGTATATTGGGTAAATTACGAATTATCGGTCAGTACTACATCCTCGGTCATATAAGAAAAAACAATATAAAAATGGTTATCATTACACAGTGCTATCTAATACTTCCGGGTTTGCAGAAGTATTAGGTAGCACTGTGTAATAATAATAATTTTTATATTGTTTTTTCTTATATGACCGAAGATGTAGTACTGACCGATAATTCGGAACTTACCCGTGTTATAAACCTAAATAATGAACATATTTAAATTCTGTCAATTACATTCTTCAATTTTCCTGTAGAAGCAGTTTTCTATGCACATGAAAACTTCTAAAACAGTTCCTAAATTTGCTTAATCAAGTTTTCTATTCCCCAATTATGAAACATACAAATACACAAAAAGATATAAACCTGTAAAGAGTCTGCTGCGAGAAATTATTAATGTACACTTTACAGCCTAATTCAATATAACTAGAACAATGTTCATAGCATCATTTTACAATTACTCACTACAAATTGTTTTTATTTTACAATTACATACATAATGAGTAGAAACGAAGAAAACATGTATTTTCATTATTTAATTATCTGAAATGAAATTCATGTAAATTTATTTGCAGTCTTGGCTTTCATTCCTCTCTGTCTGTGGGTACATTAAAGATGGAGGGTAAGGTTCAGTATTGAGCCTAGGACAATTGAGTCCAGGGCAATTGAGCCAAAGAAAATTGAGCCCAAGACAATTGAGCCAATAAAAAATAGACAGGCAAAATCTTAATTCTCTTGGTTGTAGCAGAGTAGTTTTTATCAAAGTCTTCTGTATTAACTTAATTGTAGACCACAGCTACTGAAATAATAAAGTAACACTTCTTTATTGTGTCTTCTGTCACAAATATTTTACGGGCTCAATTGTCCTGGGCCCAATAGTCTAGAGTCTAATTGTCGTTGCTTCAGTTAAGAGTTATTGGACATTTCCACATTTCCGATCAAACTAATATTAATTCTTATTCATTATAATTTAAACTGGTTATTTTAATTACTAATTATTTATTTTTACATGATCGAAAATGTGGAACCGTCCGATTACAGGGAACTCACCCTAATCAAATAACAAATGTATATAATTATGCTAGAGCTTCTTACTAATATGAAAACTTTTATATTATCAGTGGTAAAATTAGATTATCATGAATAATAACTTTTAATTACATTTATAAAATTATGTACGATATTATAAAAGCCTTTTTTAAAACTATTTCACAAATGAAAGAAATATTAATGTTATATTAAATTAATTAAAAATATCCTGGAAACATATGATTATAACCTTAGTAATGTATGGAAATTAGATTTCCTAACATTTTATCTAAAAAGGAGTTCCACAGTCCTAACTTTGATGATTTTTCACATTTTCTGTTTGTAATGATTGTTTTTGAGGAACTTTTTCTGTTTTTGCTTCCACTGACATCGAAAATATTAAATTGTTTTTGCTTGAGGAATTAATGTCTGATAACTAACTTTCAGCGAATGAATACATTGTTAAACATAACCTTCAGCTATTTAGGAAGGTAATAATTTGGTGGTGTGAATTACAGTATTTTATCAAATAAGAAAAGTAAATAAATAAAAATAAATAAATAAACAAAATAAATTTTCTTACGGAAAAAAAGAAAATCGTTAAATTTATTTATTTAGTTAAGTGAATTTCGAATTATTTTTATATTTAATAATCGTAGTTATTTTGTTAATATATTTAACTTTAAAAAGATATTGAGTTGTAATTTAAAAATAACACATCGACTTGTAATGTTCATTAATTTATATCCGAATTTTTCTTCTAATCTCATATAAACAATCTAACCTTTTACCCGGTCAGAAAGTTACAATCGATGATAAAAATATCATCTCTCTACTACAATAAATGATTAGACAAAAATACAATAGTAATTTATCATTTAAAACACTTTCAGTCCATCGTCTTTCGTCGGACATTCTTAACTGAGAGTGATAATGATAGTTTTATTGAAATAACTTTTTGAACATATACAAATAGAATTATGTAGATGTCTTAATGAACAAAATATTAAAATAAAATCTAAGTATAAAATAAAAATCAAACTTATAGTAGACCAAATTGGTTTAGAATCCTGAGGATAATGTCTTTATTATGATATTTTACGATAAAATACCATCAATATTTACCGTAATGGACAATAACAGACTGTGGTATATAATGTAACAAAGTACTCAAATAGATATAACATTAATTATCTACAGCACAGTACTCAATAGATATAACATTAATTATCTACAGCACAGTACTCAATAGATATAACATTAATTATCTACAGCACAGTACTCAATAGATATAACATTAATTATCTACAGCACAGTACTCAATAGATATAACATTAATTATCTACAGCACAGTACTCAATAGATATAAAATTAATTATCTACAGCACAGTACTCAATAGATATAACATTAATTATCTAGAGCACAGTACTCAATAGATATAACATTAATTATCTACAGCACAGTACTCAATAGATATAACATTAATTATCTACAGCACAGTACTCAATAGATATAACATTAATTATCTACAGCACAGTACTCCAATAGATATAACATTAATTATCTACAGCACAGTACTCAATAGATATAACATTAATTATCTACAGCACAGTACTCAATAGATATAACATTAATTATCTACAGCACAGTACTCAATAGATATAACATTAATTATCTACAGCACAGTACTCAATAGATATAACATTAATTATCTACAGCACAGTACTCAATAGATATAACATTAATTATCTACAGCACAGTACTCAATAGATATAACATTAATTATCTACAGCACAGTACTCAATAGATATAACATTAATTATCTACAGCACAGTACTCCCAATAGATAGTAACATTAATATCTACAGCACAGTACTCCAATAGATATACATTAATTATCTACAGCCATAGATACTAAGACATAATTATCTACAGCACAGTACTCAATAGATATAACATTAATTATCTACAGCACAGTACTCAATAGATATAACATTAATTATCTACAGCACAGTACTCAATAGATATAACATTAATTATCTACAGCACAGTACTCCATATAGACTATATCACTTACCATTATCTACATTCACAGTACTCAATAGATATAACATTAATTATCTACAGCACAGTACTCAATAGATATAACATTAATTATCTACAGCACAGTACTCAATAGATATAACATTAATTATCTACAGCACAGTACTCCAATAGATATAACATTAATTATCTACAGCACAGTACTCAATAGATATAACATTAATTATCTACAGCACAGTACTCAATAGATATAACATTAATTATCTACAGCACAGTACTCAATAGATATTACATTAATTATCTACAAGCAACAAATAGGTTTCTTTTCCAGCAAAGAAAAGTGTTGGTCGTGTGTTACATTAATTGCCTGGATAGATGAAAAGAATGAGAGAAATCCGTAGACTTTGCGCTATGTGAAGTAGCGCACAAAAAGTACACTTCTTGTCATTCTTGCATTTTATCGTATAAATAGTAGAGGGAAAATTAATGGGAGAACATTGCAGAAAAAAAAGCAATTACACCTAAAATTATCTCGGGACATTATGGGGAAGTTTTTTCAGCCAAATGTCATTATAGTGGGTACTTGTAAGATTATAGTCGGTATTCTCATCGATGATTATATTGACATAAGAAAAAAGGTGATGATGGGATATAGAAGATTAAATAGTCCCCCTCTTAATCTTCTATGGTCCCACCATAACCCTACCATGCCTTAATCTTGCCATATAAAATCATCTATGATTTACTAGGATTTAAGCCCATAAGATTTATTGAGAAAGAAGGTACATAGAAAAATGAACAACATTCATGGTTTGCTGTTAACCGGAGAAAAAGTTATGGTGGGGCCATAGAAGATTGAGAGAAAAAGTTATTGTGGGGCCATAGAAGATTGAGAGAAAAAGTTATTGTGGGGCCATAGAATATTGAGAGAGATAGTTATGGTGGGGCCATAGAAGATTTAGAGAGATAGTTATGGTGGGGCCATAGAAGATTGAGATAAAAAGGTATGGTGGGCCATAGAAGATTGAGAGGAAAAGTTATTGTGGGGCCATAGAAGATTTAGAGAGAAAGTTATGGTGGGGCCATAGAAGATTTAGAGAGAAAGTTATGGTGGGGCCATAGAAGATTTAGAGAGAAAGGTATATGGTGGGGCCATAGAAGATAGAGAGAGAAAGTTATGGTGGGGCCATAGAAGATCTAGAGAGAAAGTTATGGTGGGGCCATAGAAGATTTAGAGAGAAAGTTATGGTGGGGCCATAGAAGATTTAGAGAAAAAGTTATGGTGGGGCCATAGAAGATTTAGAGAGAAAGGTATATGATGGGGCATAGAGGATTTAGAGAGAAAGGTATGGTGGGGCCATAGAAGATTTAGAGAAAAAGTTATGGTGGGGCCATAGAAGATTTAGAGAAAAAGTTATGGTGGGGCCATAGAAGATTTAGAGAGAAAGGTATATGGTGGGGCATAGAGGATTTAGAGAGAAAGGTATGGTGGGGCCATAGAAGATTGAAGGGGGTTCATTTTTTCTAGTGTTAATGAAAAACAGTTTATTTAAAAATAATTAATTTTTGAAACAAGAGTCTAAAGTATTTAAAAAAAAATAATAATATTAGATAAATCACTTCTGAAAGTTTACTAATAGTACATATACTACTATTGGTAACTCATATACATTTCATAGTACTATTGGTAACTCATATACATTTCATAGTACTATTGGTAACTCATATACATTTCATAGTACTATTGGTAACTCATATACATTTCTTAGTACTATTGGTAACTCATATACATTTCTTAGTACTATTGGTAACTCATATACATTTTATAGTACTATTGGTAACTCATATACATTTCATAGTACTATTGGTAACTCATATACATTTTATAGTACTATTGGTAACTCATATACATTTCATAGTACTATTGGTAACTCATATACATTTCATAGTACTATTGACAGCTCATATACATTTCATAGTACTATTGATAACTCATATACATTTCATAGTACTATTCATAACTCATATACATTTCATAGTACTATTGGTAACTCATATACATTTCATAGTACTATTGGTAACTCATATACATTTCATAGTACTATTGACAACTCATATACATTTCATGGTACTATTGGTAACTCATATACATTTCTTAGTACTATTTATAACTCATATACAATCTAGTAGTACAATCGATGGCTGTTTGTGTCATTACTCCTGTTTCTACATTCTATTCATATCGGGTGCGTTATAATAGCTATTTAAGTTAGAGATTGCAGTCATTCGTTAGGTTAGCTGTCACAGCTACAAATGGCTCTTTCTCCTTATAGCTAAGCTATCTTATATCAGTTCTAAGCTATCTTATATCAGTGAAAGCTATTGTTGTCGTCCAGAGATCTAAGCTGCATCTTTTGGCAGTCAAACACAACTAAAATTACTATTATCTGATTGTTTATTTCTAAGCATATTGTGGTAATATGACAGTAAGCAGATTATTATTCCAGTTGACAGAAATCTTTCAGATGGGTTCATGTTCGATGTCAGCCTTCACTTCCCTACCATTATAACCATTTTGACGTCAGAGTCAAGATTAGAATTTTTGTTTAAAAGGATAATATTTTTCCATTTAAAACCAGAAGATTATATTAAATAAAATTGTATATAGGACTGCATTTCATACATCACCTTTAGAGGTTCAATAGTCAATGCAGGAATGGTATATTGATAAGCATATGACATCTGACAATGAATATTATCAATTAATAACAAACTAGCAAATGCGGAATAAGGCTGAAATCAATTGGTAGGTGTTTTGAAGGTGTTTGATTTGGTGCAGGTGGAAATTATTGATGGTATGTGTACACAGAGAAACTGTAACGGTTGTTGCGAATGTCAAGTTATGAGTTGATGAAAGAGATGCCAGAGGTTGCTATAAACTGCACTGTGTGAGAGAGATGGAGTGGAGAGATGGATAAGGAAAGATGGAGAAGGAGAGATGGATAAGGAGAGATGGAGTGGAGAGATGGATAAGGAGAGATGGAGTGGAGAGATGGATAAGGAGAGATGGAGAATGAGAGATGGAGTGGAGAGATGGATAAGGAGAGATGGAGAAGGAGAGATGGAGCGGAGAGATGGATAAGGAGAGATGGATAAGGAGAGATGGAGAAGGAGAGATGGATAAGGAGAGATGGAGAGTGAAAAAGAAAAGAAGGAGGTGGGAAGATATAGAAAATAGAAAAGTAGAGTGAGAGAAAAAAGTCAGCTTCTAAAGTTACTATGTTTCATTTCATTACAGTAGAAATTCTCTATAATGAAATCTTTTATATAGAATATAAGTCCTGAATAAGAAAGTAGCCTCTATACTCTATAGTGAACCAATTTTCTTTAGTCTACCATGTATGGGCATCAGTTTTAGAAAACTAATGGCGATATTATAGAAGACTGAAATTAATCTGTTCACTATAGAGGCTACTTCCTTACTCAGGATCTACATTCACTATAGTGTATTTCATTATATATGATTTCTACTAAAGGGAAATATGGTAACTTCTACTGTATTATGGTTGAGAAAATATTGTCTATTTATTGTAATAAGCAGGTTAAAAGTCAGACTGGAGTAAATAGGTATAATTATCTCCATTAACATTCGTACCAATGAAAAAAGGACAAAATTACCCCCATCCCATATTGTCGCCCACAGGGCTGTTCGAGGTGAATGAAGTGGTTCTCTCTAGAAAAGTTTATAATAAATAATATTCTAAAGTTTAGATAATGTTCTATAACCAATTGAACCAAAGTTAACACTATATGCATTAAGGTGACGTATTTGTCCCCTTTGAAGGGATGTATTTGTACCGTTTTTTTTTTCGAGATTTTTAAAGTATTTTTTTTTACTTTTTTTTTAATATTTTCATTAAACTGTCGTATAAACAATGAGACTCTTTCACATATTAGAGCACATGTGTACTCTTATTTTAGGTAGGTATAATTGTATAAACTATAAAAAAAAAATTATATTGTATAAAAAAACATTTTATATTGTTAAACATGCTTTAATTATTTACCTATATTTTTTTTATACAATTATTTATTTATTCTATATATTTATACTATACAGTATGGGCCACAAAAATGTTTCCGATTTTTTTTCATTGCCCATAGTGTAAGAACAGGTAAGCAAAGAGTGAGGGTGATTATTTTTGTCATTGTGCGAAGGTTATTCTTAGAGCTAACTCTGTGATTTTACTTACTAAAAGGCAGTGGATAAAAGGAAAAAAATTATAATGGTAGATAATGGTACACAATAACACCGCGAAAAAAAGCTCTTCTTAAAATATGTTTTTTTTTAATCGCTGATGGAAAAATCACACTAAATTTTCACTTCAGCAATGAAAAAACGCAAGAACACATTTTAAAAAGGACTTTTTTCTGCGCTGTTAAGAATGGATGTGTGAAGCGGGTCTTAACCATGCAATGAACAAACGAAGAACGAATATTCAGAGTGAAAACTTCAATGAGATCAAAATGTCACTGAAGTTGTTCAATTTCCAAATAGTTTCCAAGGAAGAAGTGTAAGAACCCTGTATCATATTGTCTTCTCTTAAATTTTTTTCTTTTTATTCACTGCCTTTTAGTAAGTAAAATCACAGAGTTAGCTCTAAGAATAACCTTTGCGCAACGACCAAAATAATCACCTTCACTCTTTGCTTACCTGTTCTTAAACTATGTCCATCAGTTCAAAATGTTTTTATTTGTTAAAAGTACAATAAGAGGCGGAGAAAAAGAGACAAAGATACAGTTTTTTCGTCCATTGGCTAACGATTTACAGGTATTTAAAAAAGCGGAAACTTTATTGTGGCCCATACTTTATAATAAACGAATATCTTTAACATTCTCGTTTTACACGCACAAATTATTTCAGGGTACAGAGGGTTACAGGCAGATATTAAAGACAGTTATTATTATTATCTAAAACGCGGAGCACTAAGAGGACACCCCCTGTACTTCCATTACAAACAACTACACCAACAAGACAATTGTTTGTTGTGTCTGAGTGTGACAGGGGAATAATTATGCTTTATGATCATCTTAACACTGTTAGTCCTAATCATTTAAGACTGTTAGTCATGATTAGCTAAGCAGCAGAATGCTTTTGACTGCTAATGTGTCTCTGTGATCATACCAACATGTGGTGAGAGCTAATGTCAGTTATTATTGTGTTGTACCGGATGACGACATTATTTTTAAGGTGAGATATATTTTAATTCTTTTATTACCTTCGCAAAATTGCCTGAAATTTGGTGGGACGATTGGACATTATCCGGAACCATCTGATTAGATACAAGAAACAAATTGTAGCGGTGGCAAACTATGCGCTCTACGATTGCCTAGTTAACTTCGCAGAATACGGGAAGGTCATATTTTAGCCGTCGTTTATTTATTTATTTATCATCTTTTTAATCGCTTAACTGAAAAAGTGTTCAACCAAATTGCCTGAAATTTGGTGAAACGATTGCTCAATTTCCAGTGACCTGCTGGTAGAATTAAGGGAGCAACCCGGTCAAAGGTCAAGGTCATGGTCATTTATAATTCAAAAAGTATTGAACCATGTTGCATGAAACTTGGTGGAACGATTGGTCAATATACAGGAACCATTTTGTTAGATTTTGGGAACGATCGGGTCAAAGGCCAATGATCAAGGTCAAGGCCATTTGTAACTCAATAACAGTAACTCAAAAAGCATTCAACCAAATTGTCTGAAATTTGATGAGACGATTAAACAGTGTCCACGAACCATCTGGTAGAGTTTTGGGAGCGATCAGGTCAAAGGTCAAGGTCATTTGTAACTCAATAACTCAAAAGTATTGAACCATATTGCATGAAAACTTGGTGGAGCGATTAGTCACTATCCAGTCACCAGTGTATTAGATTTTGATTGAAAATGGATAAGCGGTGGCGAAGGTATGCGCTCTACCAAGTGCACGTAATCTAGTTTCACATGTTTTTGTATAGTAATTGATCACGATGATATTATTACATTAATCAGAGTACTATTATTTCACCAGTGACAAAGTAATCAAGAAAGCAAGCAAGCAAGCAACTCACTGTTATTCGTAGTAACTAATTAGGTTACATAAGCAGCTTATTTGGCAAAGTTATTGCGAAATAGAAATCATTTTCTAGCGATAATATTAAAACATTAGAAAATAAAACACGTACTCTTTCACTTCAGTAATGTTATTATGTTTTATAGACTAATCATATATAGTTTCAAAGCATTTAAAGATTTTGATTCTGTTAATACCAATGCGCTAATTTTTCATCTTAATTGCTATATAAAAATTAAATATGATTATTTTGATATATATTTGAAATGAAATTTTATGATATGGCATTTTAGTTTTGAATGTATTACTTACAGAAGGCGAAGAGTGAGGGGTGCTTTCAGCTTTGTCCTCACAACTAAAAACATGTACAAAATTTTAACTATGAGCTTTAAACTCTCCCAATAATATACAGTTAAAATACTGTTAATACATTGAACAATATCGTGTGGTAACTAAAAATTCTGGCTATTAGATTTTTGATAAGAAGCTGCAACGTAATTTTTGTATCCGCTAGTTTGTTGTACTGCACACTTCATGACTTTTTATGACCTGGCTGGGAGCAGCACGCCTCCCCCCCCCCCCTTATGCATATTGTTGTCCATTCTGATTATTCTTTCAAATAAAAATAAAAATATTAGATTTACCTAGCAATATGTGCCTACAATCATTACCTAGCTAGCAATATGTGGCTACAATCATTACCTACCTAGCAATATGTGGCTACAATCATTACCTACCTAGCAATATGTGGCTACAATCATTACCTACCTAGCAATATGTGGCTACAATCATTACCTACCTAGCAATATGTGGCTACAATCATTACCTAGCTAGCAATATGTGGCTACAATCATTACCTACCTAGCAATATGTGCCTACAATCATTACCTAGCTAGCAATATGTGGCTACAATCATTACCTACCTAGCAATATGTGGCTACAATCATTACCTACCTAGCAATATGTGGCTACAATCATTACCTACCTAGCAATATGTGGCTACAATCATTACCTACCTAGCAATATGTGGCTACAATCATTACCTAGCTAGCAATATGTGGCTACAATCATTACCTACCTAGCAATATGTGGCTACAATCATTACCTACCTAGCAATATGTGGCTACAATCATTACCTACCTAGCAATATGTGGCTACAATCATTACCTACCTAGCAATATGTGGCTACAATCATTACCTACCTAGCAATATGTGGCTACAATCATTACCTACCTAGCAATATGTGGCTACAATCATTACCTACCTAGCAATATGTGGCTACAATCATTACCTACCTAGCAATATGTGCCTACAATCATTACCTAGCTAGCAATATATGGCTACAATCATTACCTACCTAGCAATATGTGGCTACAATCATTACCTACCTAGCAATATGTGGCTACAATCATTACCTAACTAGCAATATGTGGCTACAATCATTACCTACCTAGCAATATGTGGCTACAATCATTACCTACCTAGCAATATGTGGCTACAATCATTACCTACCTAGCAATATGTGGCTACAATCATTACCTACCTAGCAATATGTGGCTACAATCATTACCTACCTAGCAATATGTGCCTACAATCATTACCTAGCTAGCAATATATGGCTACAATCATTACCTACCTAGCAATATGTGGCTACAATCATTACCTACCTAGCAATATGTGGCTACAATCATTACCTAACTAGCAATATGTGGCTACAATCATTACCTACCTAGCAATATGTGGCTACAATCATTACCTACCTAGCAATATGTGGCTACAATCATTACCTAACTAGCAATATGTGGCTACAATCATTACCTACCTAGCAATATGTGGCTACAATCATTACCTACCTAGCAATATGTGCCTACAATCATTACCTAGCTAGCAATATATGGCTACAATCATTACCTACCTAGCAATATGTGGCTACAATCATTACCTAACTAGCAATATGTGGCTACAATCATTACCTACCTAGCAATATGTGGCTACAATCATTACCTACCTAGCAATATGTGCCTACAATCATTACCTACCTAGCAATATATGGCTACAATCATTACCTACCTAGCAATATGTGCCTACAATCATTACCTACCTAGCAATATATGGCTACAATCATTACCTACCTAGCAATATGTGCCTACAATCATTACCTACCTAGCAATATATGGCTACAATCATTACCTACCTAGCAATATGTGCCTACAATCATTACCTACCTAGCAATATATGGCTACAATCATTACCTACCTAGCAATATGTGGCTACAATCATTACCTACCTAGCAATATATGGCTACAATCATTACCTACCTAGCAATATGTGCCTACAATCATTACCTACCTAGCAATATATGGCTACAATCATTACCTACCTAGCAATATGTGGCTACAATCATTACCTACCTAGCAATATGTGGCTACAATCATTACCTACCTAGCAATATGTGGCTACAATCATTACCTACCTAGCAATATGTGGCTACAATCATTACCTACCTAGCAATATGTGGCTACAATCATTACCTACCTAGCAATATGTGGCTACAATCATTACCTACCTAGCAATATGTGGCTACAATCATTACCTACCTAGCAATATGTGGCTACAATCATTACCTACCTAGCAATATATGGCTACAATCATTACCTACCTAGCAATATGTGGCTACAATCATTACCTACCTAGCAATATATGGCTACAATCATTACCTACCTAGCAATATGTGCCTACAATCATTACCTACCTAGCAATATATGGCTACAATCATTACCTACCTAGCAATATGTGCCTACAATCATTACCTACCTAGCAATATGTGGCTACAATCATTACCTACCTAGCAATATGTGGCTACAATCATTACCTACCTAGCAATATGTGGCTACAATCATTACCTACCTAGCAATATGTGGCTACAATCATTACCTACCTAGCAATATGTGGCTACAATCATTACCTACCTAGCAATATGTGGCTACAATCATTACCTACCTAGCAATATGTGGCTACAATCATTACCTACCTAGCAATATGTGCCTACAATCATTACCTACCTAGCAATATGTGGCTACAATCATTACCTACCTAGCAATATGTGGCTACAATCATTACCTACCTAGCAATATGTGGCTACAATCATTACCTACCTAGCAATATATGGCTACAATCATTACCTACCTAGCAATATGTGCCTACAATCATTACCTACCTAGCAATATGTGGCTACAATCATTACCTACCTAGCAATATGTGGCTACAATCATTACCTACCTAGCAATATGTGGCTACAATCATTACCTACCTAGCAATATGTGGCTACAATCATTACCTACCTAGCAATATGTGGCTACAATCATTACCTACCTAGCAATATGTGGCTACAATCATTACCTAGCGATATACAAACCAACTGTTGATGCCCTAATTGTTATATTAACAGTCACTAATTTCTCAAATGGAGTTTCAGTAGAACAATCAGATGGTTCCAATAGGAAAGGGACTAGCTAATAGAGTCTGGAGATGCTTTAATTACTGCCATAATTGAATGATTATTATTGCCCATGGATTTAATATGATAACTAATTAGTGAAATGACTGAGTATTGTATTTAATCAGTAGTAATTTATTGTTAGTTGTTAATAGTGTGATATTACATAGGAAATTGAGTTGTTTAATTAATATTGTGATAATGAGTAATATAGTTATAATGTAATAGTAATGTGTAGTAAGTAAATGTGAAATTAGGTTTATTAAATCAATAATAAAACATTGTATTGTAATAAAGTAATGTAAAATCCTTAAGAAGTTTAGCAGATACTGATACCCCGACTGTGGTCCCGTTCAAACGTGACCTGGGTGACACCTCTAAGATTAGGAATTAAAAGGTCACCACTTCTAAGAATATAGTTTAAAAATATTACACCTAGCAAATATATTTTTTTGTATATTGTCTTTAAGGTTACTAACTCATTGATTAGCTATGGAGATTGATCAATACGAATAAAAGTACCCCTAACCCCCCTGCCAAGTCATTAAACTATCATGAAATATATAGTTTCATTATTTGATAAGTAACTTAATTCACTCATAACTATGTGCAAGGAGGAGGAGCTAATAGGGGTGGAGTACTAACTGGTAAGTGCTCCACCCACCTGTTGGCTCCTCCTTCTAGCCGACCAATCAGAGTAGAGTTATCGTTAAAACCATAATTCGTAAGAACATTATGCTTGCAGCACCATATTGATAGAAACTTAAGCGGTAGAGACAATATCTCAAAAACTTTATGCGCCGATTGAAATATTTTCAAAATTTAAGGCGAAAAAAAAAATCTTTTTGGGCACACTGAGTGACTTCTCTCATACTCCTTCGTTGTGATTTATCAGTGAAGTGAAATCTATTTAACTCAATGATAATTAATAGATCACATCCAGTCATTAAGGGCGTATCAATCACACACACCATCGGACGGAGAACCAGAGTTGAGTAAGTAACCAGAGAGGTATAATAAGACCTGTAATTGTTTACTATAATAACTTGGAACTTATCCTATATGTAATTTCATCTTTTGAGTTTTGCTTAGCTTGTGATTTTAGCAGTAAATTAAAGAGCAAATAGGTGACATCAAGAGTCTATCTCACATTTGTAAGTAAAGAGTTTAATTTTTAGGCAGATTCTTTACACTGTATGGAAAGGGAGATTCTCGAAATGCTAAATATATCATTTATCCTAGTTGCCTTTTATTAGTTCATTCTTATAAATTGGAATCATTTTTGAATATTTTTTTTATAAATTCTATTTTTTTATGTACTTATATATATTAAAATTACAATATCATCAATAAAAATATTTACATTTAATTTAAATCGAGAAAAAATTATTTTCAAACACAAGTTGGCAGTTCACGATTGAAAAATATATCGATGAGTATTAAGCTCCTATTAGAATTTAAAATTGAGCCTACATCACATTTTAATGTACTGCATTTTAATGTACTGCATTTTATTAGAGTGCATAATAATGCAGTGCATTCAGATCCGTGAAATGGTGCTGACTTATTCCAGAAAAGGCAGTACTTAATCACAATGTTCGCAAGGACAGAGCCAAAACGCTGCCCACTACGTGATCATATTACTCAATGAGTCTCGGGGAAATTGCTCCACATTTGGAATATTCTTCGCCTGCTGCCTACAAACTTATTCCTCTAATTGTATGGAAGCATTTCAGAACTTTAGCGCAAGTTGAAATGAACACCTATTTAGATATCGCACTGGTTTGTTATGTGGAACTACGGACACGAGTTAATATATGGACTGGAATACATAGAGACATACTTGTACACTGGAATAAACAGAAAATAGACCAGAAATTTTTTTGTCTTCTTTTATATTGGTGGCCACTTTCTTGCTAATGTGTTTATTCGTATAATATCATGAAGAATCGAATTTTATATATTGTTTTTCATAAAAGCCTTCATTTATATTATTTACGCATCCATTGGTAAATATTAAATAATAAATGGTCATTTATAATTTAAATAACTAACTACGATAAGAAATAAACATTTTTTAGTTATTATTGTTATGTATATGGTACTGAGGTGGTGTGCCGTTTTGCGCACACCTCGCTCTGGAGGAAGCTCTAACAGACACCTAATATATTTGAATAGATGCTCATAATGTGAGTGTTTTACCCATTTATCATCTTAGTTTTTGTCAAATGTTATGTAATTATGTGAAAAATAAAAGATATGAAAAGAGAGCTAGCTCCCAAATCGGTTTGGAATTGAAGTTATTATTATTTTTCCATTAGAGCTGGATCGCCCGCGCCAGAGTCGAGGTTACTACGGTTAACTAGGTTGCTATATAGTCAAAATGTATTTCTGGGACACTTATGTACTTGCCCGTTAAGAATAACGTGTTTTCAGTAGTTTCAATATTTGTAACTAGTGTACTTGCCCGTTAAGAATAACGTGTTCTGAATACTATCACTATTTGTAACTAGTGTACTTGCCCATTAAGAATAACGTGTTCTCAATAGTATCGACATTTGTAACTAGTGTACTTGCCCGTTAAGAATATCGTGTTCTCAATAGTATCAATATTTGTAACTAGTGTACTTGCCCGTTAAGAATAACGTGTTCTCATTAGTATCAATATTTGTAACTAGTGTACTTGCCCGTTAAGAATAACGTGCTCTCAATAGTATCAATATTTGTAACTAGTGTACTTGCCCGTTAAGAATAACGTGTTCTCAATAGTATCAATATTTGTAACTAGTGTACTTGCCCGTTAAGAATAACGTGTTCTCAATAGTATCAATATTTGTAACTAGTGTACTTGCCCGTTAAGAATAACGTATTCTCAATAGTATCAATATTTGTAACTAGTGTACTTGCCCGTTAAGAATAACGTGTTCTCAATAGTATCAATATTTGTAACTAGTGTACTTGCCCGTTAAGAATAACGTGTTCTCAATAGTATCAATATTTGTAACTAGTGTACTTGCCCGTTAAGAATAACGTGTTCTCAATAGTATCAATATTTGTAACTAGTGTACTTGCCCGTTAAGAATAACGTGTTCTCAATAGTATCAATATTTGTAACTAGTGTACTTGCCTGTTAAGAATAACGTGTTCTCAATAGTATCAATATTTGTAACTAGTGTACTTGCCCGTTAAGAATAACGTGTTCTCAATAGTATCAATATTTGTAACTAGTGTATTTGCCCGTTAAGAATAACGTGTTCTCAATAGTATCAATATTTGTAACTAGTGTACTTGCCCGTTAAGAATAACGTGTTCTCAATAGTATCAATATTTGCAACTTGTCTGTTCTTAATAGATTCAATATTTGTGTAATTTAACTATACTCACTTTTGTTCTGTTTCTTCAGATATAGTTAAAGTTGACGATAATATATTTATTTTTGTAGAACCTATTCTATTTCGAAATCATTGAAAAGGCCAAATCTCTTTGTGAAATTCTAATTAATTCATTTTGTACCAAATAATAAAACATGAATTAAATGTTAATCTATAAATTATTTGATACACATTGCTTGAAAGCAAATCACATCAAACCAAATACTTGAAGACGCAGAAGGAAAAAGTCATGGTTAATCTGTATATGGCCGAAACGTTTTCTCCTAAATACCTAGCGTGTGGTGAGCCAAATTCGGACTGTCCGAATGCCAAGAGTTCTGATTTGGGAAGGTTTTAGTAGGTAGGGAAAATACATGCATTGGATATCAAACACCCATTGGGAATTCGTTTGTCGAAACAGCCTAAGAATGTATGAATAAGGAGAGGCTTGCTTTGTATGCTCAGCCTAACTCGAAATATGACTATTGTATCGGAGTTCAAACTGCAAAATATTGCACTTATGTGATATAAATAATATTTTAAAAATGTATACTATTTCATACTGTAAATACATTTATGTGATATTTTATTACAATTAAAAAAAGAAGGGAGGAAATTGTGAGAGATATATAAATTTCGAGTTCTGAATTGTTTATCTAAATATTACTACCTACATCCATACTTAATTTCTACAGCTCTACGGTTATCTCTTATATAACTTGGAGCAGATATTCGAAATGAAATATATTCTTCCATTAGGAAAGCTTTTTATCAATTTAGTAATTTATTCATGTTGAAAATATGATCCATAGGGTCGGTTTAGACTTCCTTTCAGGTCCTTTTTATCTTTGGAGCTGTTTGAATGGAGGGCAGCGTTGGTAGGAGGAACTTTCTTTGAAGTCCTATGGTCAAGAGCAGGAAATACCATTGCAAAAATTTAGTCAAAATAATACCTTTTCCGAACTAGGAAGTCAAAAGGAGGTAGATGATCAAAATAGGGATTGAAATGATTGTACAGGGTGCATCGGTTTAAAAGTTCTGGTGTGGATTATGCTAAAGGAAGTAAATACGTACACTGAAATGTGTGAGGTGGGGCTCCAAAAACATAATCTTCTATGGCCCCACCATAATCTAATAAGGCCCCACCATAATCTTATAAGGCCCCACCATAATCTTATATGGCTTCACCATAATATTCTATTGCCCCACCATAATCTTCTATGTCATATCGGCTACTGTGTCATAGTTACTCCCTCTATCGAATTCTATCCAAGTCTTATATACTCCCCTCTCTCTTATTGTTCTGCAGTTCTCTGCAGTATATTAGGAAGCATTATTAATAGTTGCATTAATATAAAGAGTCACTAGACTGTTTATCAGAAGCTATCTCAGAGATCTGAGGGACTGGTGTATTAGAGCTTTGATTTTCTTCTGATATGATATAACTAACTCATTGACTTGCATGTCAATAGAGAGATTCATTTAACAGTGAATTTAAAAGTTAGTATTAATATAGATAGATTCAAACAGTATTCAAAATATTAAATAATTAATTAAATTTATATTCAGTGTAAATGATAAAATGCTTCTTATTGATTCCTCTGAAAATGATATTATAATAATTTTATAGCTTAAATAACTTGAAAAATTTTTTAGTGATAACTTTAATTATGGATGTACATTTCCGTGGATTTTCAATAGAAAAGAAGAAGAATAAAAATGTGAAGAGAATAACGGATAATTCTTCATTGGTTGAAGTTGGTTCAGAACTTCAGACTAAAAAAAAAAATAAAAAAAAAACACATTTACAAACAAAATAAACTTTTTTCAATTTTCAGTTAAAACAAATTACAATCATTTTATATTTTGTTAGGATATATTTAACTAATTATTACATATTACTACAAAACTATTAAAGAAATTATCGCAGAAAATTATACTCAATGCTTTGACATCAGAGTTGAGTGAAAATAATCACTGATTGATAAAATTTAAATTTAAATTCATATGAATTGAACTTCCGGTTATTTTTGTAGGTAGATATCAATATAAAAATTAGAGACAAATTTATAGGTACTTAAAGCGAACTATTTTATTTTTATACATATGTGACATTCTTCTTTAAACTACATACTATACATTCTCCTAAATTTTCTAAGTTTATTATAATTTAAGACATTAGATTGTCTTCATTGGAGAAGCTGAAAGCTGTTGTACAAAATAACTGTAACTTTCCCTTGCATTTCTCCTTCTCTCCTGGAAATTATGTAAATAGGCCTAATAAGCCTATTCTGTTTGCCTAAAGCATTTCTCAAAGAGAGTCTCGATCACAGTCTACCTAATGAAGTATACCGAGTACACTGGCATGGAAAGGTACACTGGCGATATGTCCGTGTATGGACATTTCGTCAACGGGCATTTCGCCCAAGGACATTTCGTCCAAGGACATTTCGTCCAAGGACATTTCGTCCAAGGACATTTCGTCCAAGGACATTTCGTCCAAGGACATTTCGTCCAAGGACATTTCGTCCAAGGACATTTCGTCCAAGAACATTTCATCCAAGGACATTTCGTCCAAGAACATTTCGTCCAAGAACATTTCATCCAAGGACATTTCGTCCAAGGACATTTCGTCCAAGAATATTTCGTCCAAGAACATTTCGTCCAAGGACATTTCGTCCAAGAACATTTCGTCCAAGGACATTTCGTCCTAGGACATATCGTCCACGAATATTCCGTCCACGAACAATTAGTTCACGTGCCTTACGTCCACGGACCTTTCGTCCACTAATATTTCGTCCAAGGACATTTCACCACGGACATTTCGTCCTCAGGATTTTGTCCACGGAAATGTGCTTGGACGAAAGCCCCAGACCCGGACTGAGTATACCAAGCACACTAGCAAGGAGAGGGAATGATTATTCTCCAAGTGGTCTGGAATCGTTTCCATTCTCCTCCTGAAATAAGAGCGAATAAAACCACCTCTTCGGACTGCCTTAATGTGGCGATAGAAAAACGCTACTTTGTGGTAAACTGAATTCGATATCACAACTTTATGACCATCTGAAGAAATGGCTACTTCATCAGAAGTGGTAGAACAAACACTCTGTGTCCTTATGGCTATAATGAGCTGGTCTGGACCAGAGATAGGGATTCAATTCTCTACTTCGATAGTCAGGAGCATCTCTATGAGCCTCTCACTTGATTGCCTTTACTTCTTCCGTAAGGGCCGTACACACGCAGAGATTTTTAAGTCTTTCCACCAGACTTTTTGCTAAGCTTCTTCTACTTTTTCAACAAGATTTTTGAATTATAGTATAAGAAAAATTGATCTAATTGTTTTTTTAGTTGGTATCCATGATACCTGAGGGTATCATGAAAGGTATCATGAAGGTATCATGGATACCAACTAAAAAACAATTATATCAATTTTTCTTATATAATTAAAAAATCTTGTTGAAAAAGTAGGAGGAGCTTAGCAAAAAGTCTGGTGGAAAGACTTAAAAAAAAACTCTACGTGTGTACGGTTGAGATTCACGATCGCTGCTATTGCACAGATTTTGTTTATTGAAATGATTTTGCTTTTGAAATGTGAACAATTGGACATATATTCTAATAAAAGAGAGTGGATTTTCGGAGAGACTCTCCAAGGATTTATTTCCATCCTCAAAACTTCAATGGGGCATAAATTTCAAGAATGAATGTCGAATTCTTAGGACAAAATCGCAGGTAATACTTTTAGCTCATCTTTTTCATATTCTCTCACGATCGAAAATGTGCAACCGTCTGATAATTCGGAACTTACCCTAGTATATTTGACTTTTAAAGATAATGATAATATGGATATTCAATATTTTACCTCATTAACTTGGCCATAGGATCTTCTATGGCCAACCATAACTTTTTCTGCCGTAGAATTACGCTATGTCAGTTGTAGCTGAATGATTTCAGTACCTATTATTAAATTAACAATTATTTTCAAATGAAATTCTAGAATCTTAGTTTTGCTGTAAATTAAAAATATAACCTTGATGATATACTGATATCTAGAAAATATACTGATATAGAGATATACTGATATAGATATCTAACAATAGAGAAAATAAATGCAAACACCATACCAATAACAGTCTAAACTCTACATTCTAGAGTATTTACCTAAGATGTCATCCAAATTGATATCCATTGTTTGAAACATTGCAGCAGGTTTCCCTCATTATTTTGTTGTAAACACCATGACATTAGATAGTTTATATTGTTTCTATATGTTTTAAATGATTTCTGTAATCAGTACTCTAGAATATCTTTTTCTTTCCGAGTTACTCATTTTAGGTGTAAAGAAAAAGAATGTACACCGTGTGTTCTGAATGTCAGTTACAGGTAGGTATATTCAATTAATGCTTAAATTTTCGGGTAAAAGTATAAAACTGGTTGAAATTTCTCATAACTTTTAAATACTTATATACTTTTATTTACAATAATCAATAACAATTTAAATGAAGGCCAATTATGCAATAGTTATTCATAAAATTCTATCTAAAAGTAAAACAAAGAGTGTACAATCTTTTTCTTCGGCGTCAGATTAGTGTTTCGTACAATTGTTGCACACAGAGTATTAAAAACTTTAAAAGCATTGGAAAAATATATATATTGAACCAAATTTCATGTGATTTTCATATTAATGACTTTAGTTCTACAATTGTATGTAATAAACTCATTTTTTTCCTAGAGCCAGAAATGTGATCTTTAACGTTAGTCGCTACTTTTAAAATCCTTAAAATGAATGTCCTAAAAAGGGGGAAAGTTTAACCCTCCGTATTTGCCTACATCCAAGTTACGAGTTTATTCTGTGCCAATTTATTTAATTGCCGAGTGTTCTGTGCCTTCCTTTATCAAATTAATTTGGATTGTTTGTTGGAGGAATTCCGATTTTGTGATGAACCAATGCTTTGCGGGATGACTGAATTTTTAATCATTTGAATCAATAGAAGTGTTTGACAGGAATTTAAATTGCCTACTAAATTATCACAGAAGATGTACCATTCTTTACAACTTTTAACTGATTTATTAATCTAACCGGTCAAAAATATGATAAAGTACGAAACTTAATAAATTTTAAATTCTTATCTCATTTTATTTCATTTCTAATATTAATTAGTTTGATGCAATCATTCATCAGATTTCATCATTTACTGTAGTTTGTTGTACCCGCTAGTTTGTAGCACTGCTCACTTCATGATTATATAATGACACTTTTATACATATATTTGATGTTAAATCAGAAATAAACTGCATAAATATCTGACTAATGAAGTGTCGGACCAATGAATAGAAACTAGTGTAGGTAGGTAGTTTAAGTAGAAATTTTTATTATAGGTAGTTTATTTCAGAGTAGGATTGATAAATTGTCGTCAGTTCTCACCTAGTCTCCATAGTGTGAACATCTCCAGTGTCTAACCATTCAGTGCTTTGTGTATATTTTGTGTTGGATAAACTATAGCTAGTCTGTGTTACATGTAATGATTATGTGTTATAGTGCAGTGAATTTAGGTGTGTTATTTATAATGTGTAAACTGTAGTAGCTAAGAGAGATTAGTGAATTTGTCTATTCTTCTTCTTTATTTTTTTATCTCCGTAGATTACGGAAGGTAATGCTTTGGGTGGCAATTATTCTAGGTACTCCTTCATCTTTGTGTCCGTATAGTTTTTTGATAATAATTTCGTAAGGTTAAAACTTTCACTCTGATTTAAAGTTATGGTGGGGCCATAGAAGATTAAAGAGAAAGTTATGGCGGGGCCATAGAAGATAAAGGAGGGGTCCCCCTCCACAATAACTAATAATTTCCTCCACTAATCTTACATAAACATCTAAATTGTTAGTCGGTACACCTCTATGTTTTAAAATTAATTCATTGTAGGGTAAGATCAGAGTTACAGTACGCTTTCACATTGTCGATCATAAAAAGAGAATTTTTTTCTCCTAAGATCGACAATGTGAAGCTGTGCAATAACTGTAAGCCTACCCTACAACCGTAAGCAGTCTCAGCAATCTGGTTTCTGTTTGTTTTCGTTTATAGGGTTTGTCTCCTAAGACCAAATGGCCATCACTAAAGAGCGGAGAGAATTGGCTTAGTGGATTAGCGCACTTTGGAGTGGGAAAAGATGGTGGAGTGAGGGGGAGGGGATGTGATCTTCTATGGCCCCACTATAATTTTCTCCATCTTCTATGGCCCCTCATAACTTTTTCTCTCGATCTTCTATGGCCCCATCATAACTTTTTCTCTCAATCTTCTATGGCCCCACCATATCTTTTTCTCTTAATCTTCTATGGCCCCATCATAACTTTTTCTCTCAATCTTCTATGGCCCCACCATATCTTTTTCTCTTAATCTTCTATGGCCCCATCATAACTTTCTCTCTCAATCTTCTATGGCCCCACCATATCTTTTTCTCTTAATCTTCTATGGCTCCATCATAACATTTTCTCTGGGCGGAGTGACACTATATAGTATATAAGTTACATCTCAAGCGGCTTATGTAATTTTAGTTATTTTCTGATTCACGCAACCTTATCTAAAAACTTTATTAGATTCATTATGATGAGATTCATCTCCTGATGTATGAAATTATAATTTCGTGCATTAGTTACTTGTAATATGAATATACTGACAGTTTGGTAGAACGTGTCACAGTGAGTGTTTACTTTAATTGTTTTAACACTTATCTTAATAAAGAAACAGTTTTTACATGAATTAATCAGTGAATGTGGTGTACGGGAATACGTAACTGTACGGGAATACGTAACTGTACGGGAATACGTAACTGTACGGGAATACGTAACTGTACGGGAATACGTAACTGTACGGAAATACGTAACTGTACGGGAATACGTAACTGTACGGGAATACGTAACTGTACGGGAATACGTAACTGTACGGGAATACGTAACTGTACGGGAATACGTAACTGTACGGGAATACGTAACTATACGGGAATACGTAACTGCACGGGAATACGTAACTGTACGGGAATACGTAACTGTACGGGAATACGTAACTGTACGGGAACACGTAACTGTACGGGAATACCTAACTGTACGGGAGTACGTAACTGCACGGGAATACGTAACGGTACGGGAATACGTAACTGTACGGGAATATGTAACTGTACGGGAATACGTAACTGTCCTGAAATATGTAACTGTACGGGAATACGTAACTGTACGGGAATACGTAACTGTCCTGAAATATGTAACTGTACGGGAATACGTAACTGTCCTGAAATATGTAACTGTACGGGAATACGTAACTGTCCTGAAATATGTAACTGTACGGGAATACGTAACTGTACGGGAATACGTAACTGTCCTGAAATATGTAACTGTACGGGAATACGTAACTGTCCTGAAATATGTAACTGTACGGGAATACGTAACTTTACGGGAATACGTAACTGTCCTGAAATATTGAACTGTACGGGAATACGTAACTGTCCTGAAATATGTAACTGTACGGGAATACGTAACTTTACGGGAATACGTAACTGTCCTGAAATATGTAACTGTACGGGAATAGAAAAAGCAACCACCAATCTGTTGGCCATTAAATGCCGAAATACAAAGTATTACATACTACTCAAATTCAAGCAACTATACATATGAATGTATAATTAACAGAGTTCAAATCAGTTTCTTTATACATTATTTAGACAGATTTATTTAAAATATCTTTTACTATCACATTCGAATAACACTCAACATTAAATATATTATTATACATACATGACATTCAATCTCAAAAGTAGAAAAATGACTTTACAGGTCTGCCATTGAGTCCCATGATATAAGTCCCTTCACTTTATCTTCTATTCATCGCAAACAGGGACATGGTTTTAGCCAGAGTGTGATGTATAGTAATTGGCAAGATATATCGGGGCAATGAGTGATGACTCTAAATGATTGATGATGACCTAACGGCTCTCTGAGTGATGGCTTATATTTATTATATTTATTATAAGGGAGGGCAGCTGCTGATTTCCATAATCGACATTTGAACTTTATAAGGAATATGACATTAGTTAGGTAAGTTACGCGTTATCGGATCATTTCACATGTTCGATCATATTGAAGAATGTATATAATGTCAAAAAATAACATTCAGCTTTTTTGTAAGGTAATTGTTATTTAACTTTTTTTTGAATTAGTTGCTGAAGGTTATAGTTTACCTGGCATTTATATATTTATTATCTTGTTATTGCATAACTCAAAAAGTGTTCAACCAAATTGTCTGAAATTTGGTATAACGATTGGTCAATGTCCAGGAAGTATTTGGTTAAATTTTAGTCGCGATGGGAAAAGATCAAGGTCAAGGCCATCTATAACTTATTAACTCAAAAGTATTCAATTAAACGGTCTGAAATTTGATGGAATGATTTAAGGAGCGATCCAGTCAAAGGTCAAGATCAAGGTCATTTATAACTCAAATAACTCGAGCAGTATTCAACCAAATTGCATGAAACCTAGTGGGATGATTGGTCATTATCCATTTACCAGCTTGTCGGATTTTAGGAGAGAATGGGTCATAGTGGTGGCGAAGGTATGCGCTCTCTCGAGTGCACGCAATCTAGTTTATTATGTTCTTTCTTATATGATCGATAATGTAGAACAGTCTGATATATCCGAACTTACCTTAAGTATCATTTTTATAGTTTGACTGGAATTGATTTTTTTCAGAGAAAACATACCAGTTCATCTGTAATGGAATATTATTTGTATAATCATGCAGAGGTGCAATACTTTGGTATTCATTACTAACTCCTATCACCATTATTTTCTAAAGTTAGAAGCTCTTCAGTAACTTTTGCATCATTTTAAAGAATATCTGAATTAGAAGAAGCGAGAGAGTCAGTTTGTTTTAAAACATCTAGTGGTGATAAAATAAGGAGTCAATTGGTACACTTTGTTGCTGCTTTAGTGTCCTTTTCATCTAAAAAAAGATTCTCTCGATATAGAACTCGAAATACGAGCAAAGTTGTAAAGCTCAGCTGTGAAAACAGTCGCTAAAACCGCTTGAACGGCACGAAATATGACAGTGTGGGCCTTGTTCATACCATGGAACTTATGGCACAGATACTAGAATGCGGAAAAAGATGACCTGCGTTAACGGAGTCTAGATTCGGTTTATTTATTTTCGATATATCTTCTGAATCTAAAATTTTATTATCCTCAATTATACCAAAAGAAATTATATTAAACTTGATAATTGGTATGATGTGGCATCCAGTAAAACTTAGCATATATTATTTGTAATGAAGGGCATCTATTTGAACCTGGCTTATATTTTTACCTTCGCAGAATGCGGAAGGTAATGTTCATGCGGCATTAAGTTATCCTCTTGTTATCCATCTAACTAAAAAAGCATTCGAACAAATGGCCTGAAATTTGGTGGGACGATTGGTCAATGTCCAGGAACCATCTAGTAAATTTTATGGAGTGGTCCGGTCAAAGGTCAAGGTCATTTATAACTCAAGTATTGAACCAAATTGCCTGAAATTTGGTGGAGCGATTGGCCACTGTCCAGGAATCAGTTTATTTGATTTAGGTGCAAACGGGTCAAAGATTAAGGTCAAGGTCATTATAGCTGAAAGATTATTGGATGGTCAAGGTCATTCGTAAGCAGTGGCGAAGGTATGCGCTCTACCAACTGCACGTTATAGCTTGGAATGATTTTGCATCTAACTAAACTTGACATACAATGTTTAAGATCACGTTGCATGAAACTCGTAATACACATGTTAACGTATTTCATTTTAATTTGCAAAGATGATGTTTTTGGAAGGTACTTCTTCATGATTTTCATCATACATATCGCATGTAGAGAATCTTTCATTGAATTCAATATAATTAGGCCGAACTTTTTAGAATATTACCACGCATCCTTTGAGCGTTACTTTCCAAACCTTAATTGGTATCTCATTTTAATTGGAATGGATTTCTTCAATTAGTTATTTGTCAAAGAAAAGTAATTATTGTGGAATAACATGTAATGCGTGGGTTGAACCTGCTAAAATATCATTAAAGAGATGATTGGCCCCTTTTGTCGTGATGGCAGAAAATGATAACTAATGACTTTTGAAGTCTTAGAATAAGTTGTTGGATTCGTACTTATTTATACTTTGAAGAGTTTAATATATATTATAGAGGCTTGAAATGAATATATATGAATATATGAATATATGAATATAACATTTCTAGTCCTCATATCTGCTATAATTGGTAGTAAGATGGTACCATTTTATATATAAGTTATTGTATTGCTAATTATTTGTTATTAATAGTTTTAGAGATATTCAATGTACCTAAAACTTCAGAACCAGTCAACGTAGAAGCTCTTATTAAATGTAGCTCTTTCGTTAAATGCCATTTTCCTTGGCAAGGTCCATTTATTAGGGTAAATATTTATCGAGGTAAGGGACAGCTATTGCAGTGTCACACATGAATAAATCATGTGAAACAACTTCGTTTGTCACTCCTGGGAAAAGTGTCTAAAAAAAGAAAAAAGGGTCTGTATTGGTTCAAAACATGGCGATAGAACACCGCCACGTAATTCATTTTTATCAATAGTTTATTTCGCCCCTGTTGTTGTGAGATAACATTGGAACACTCTGTTTATGTTTGAGAGGTCAACTTGCACTATAATGCACTCTATAGCTTGCACTATAGTGCAATCTATAGAGTGCACTATAATGCACTCTATAGCTTGCACTATAATGCACTTTATAGCTTGCACTATAGTGCACTCTATACCTTGCACTATAATGCACTCTATAGCTTGCACTATAATGCACTCTATAGCTTGCACTATAGTGCACTCTATACCTTGCACTATAGTGCAATCTATACCTTGCACTATAATGCACTCTATAGCTTGCACTATAATGCACTGTGTATATTGCTTTATTAAAGAAGTGTATCTAATTTCCCGTTAAAATAACATGTTTTCAATAGTATTAATATTGGTGAAACTTAAGAATTTACACATGATTCCTGCCTTCAGATTTAGTCATATATTGATTAATGATTTATTTTTCCAGGCATTAGACTGATAATTTTCATGCATAAAATCGAATTCAATTGTATTGTTCACTAGGGTTATATTGTATATCTGTTGAATAGTGTACTAAATTGTATATGTACTATTGAGTAGTATGATAAATAGTTTAGTAAAGTCTTGGGTTCCCTTCACACTTGCGTTTCCCAACACCGCCTTTAAAAAAAAATGTTCTTGGCTAAAAGTTTAGCTACAATTGATTTTAACAGAGCTCTTCACACCTGTGTTTTTTTCAACAGCATTTTTTCTAACTTAAGTGTGAAGAGCTCCGTTAAAATCAATTGTAGCTGAACTTTTTGCTATGAGCATTTTTTTAAAGGCGGCGTTGGTAAACGCAAGTGTGAAGCGGGCCTAGTTTCGTGTCCCTATTTCATTGACGCGAACACTAAGTAGTGATCTTTGGATAACTTTTCACACGTAGTTCAATCTCGAACAGGCGGTTCAACATCGAGTACATTCAAACAGCATCTTAATTTCTATTTCATTTTTATAACGATATTGTTAAATTTCCTGAATTTCAATTTCAAATATTTCTTTTTGGTTTTATTTAAGTAGTAAAGATACTAAGTTATCAATATTCCTTATTTGTAGTTAAGATTTTCTGTCATTTAATATTATTTAGTTTGATATATTAAAATCAGATAAAAAGTAAAGAAATTTGAGAGAAATTAATTTAAAGAAAATAATTAAAAAATACACTCTTCCTAGTTTTAATATAATGCTCGATAGAATGTTGAATGGTATGTGTAATATGTATAGTTTGCATGGTAAATAGCCATGTGTATCTACTGTGTAGTAGTATGTTTCACAGTATGTTGAATAATAACAATCCATTTAATTAGGCACAATAAATACGTTGCTACATGCTTTCAAACTTCCAAACAAGTTTTCCTGTAATTCATTACATTGTACAAACTATAATCTTAACCAACACAAACTGAATGTAACGTAGAATGTATAGAGGAAAGTCTTCCATTCAACTTTCCATCACATTTCTATTAACTCTAATAAATGGAATAATATTTCTCTTCCAATCACTCGAGTACTGCTGTATCAGATTTTTTATAATAATAGGAAAACTGACCAAGTGTTTGAATTGCTTATCTATGGCTATTCTTAAAAAGGAAGTATGGAGTACAGCCTTATCATTGTTAATTTTCTTTTCTTGGTATAGGTTTATTATTACTAACCAAGTGTTAAAATAGATATTGTATGTCCACACTATAACGTTTCTTCTTTTACCAAGCTGTTTATGTCTCTTTTATTTGTTATTTATTAAGTTTGAAGGTTAATAAAAGAAGTTTTAAATGCTTTAATATTATTTATGGAAGAAAGTGTAAAGTTATGCTCTTAAACTACGAGGTATAAGATTTTTGTGTTAGGCAGACTCGTAGGCTTCATTTACTATCACCTCTTCATTTTCCTCTTAGATTTTGTGTTAAATAGACTCGTAGGCTTCATTTACTATCACCTCTTCATTTTCCTCTTAGATTTTGTGTTAAATAGACTCGTAGGCTTCATTTACTATCACCTCTTCATTTTCCTCTTAGATTTTGTGTTAAATAGACTCGTAGGCTTCATTTACTATCACCTCTTCATTTTCCTCTTAGATTTTGTGTTAAATAGACTCGTAGGCTTCATTTACTATCACCTCTTCATTTTCCTCTTAGATTTTGTGTTAAATAGACTCGTAGGCTTCATTTACTATCACCTCTTCATTTTCCTCTTCCATTCATGAGTGCAGTCATCAGTGCTTGTGTCCCTTTTTTTGCTCTACTTTTCTGCATCCATGAGCATTGTCACCGACTGGTGGTAGTTCTATGGATTCACTTTCCTTTCTGACTGCTTCTTTCAGTCCCTTGTACTTAATTTCTTTTTGACGTCAGAGAAACATCTATCTGTCGCTTTAATTTAAAATTAACAGTTTTTAAAGAAAAAGACATTTTGTTTAAGGTTAGAATTAGTAACGTAACAGAAGATGAATAATTGTATTCAGGACTTATTTTCTGACGATGCATGAGTTAATTTTTTTTATTTAATTCGTATAAATGCACCAAAATAAATGAACTCAATGTGCATAGTTCATCAAAGTGCAAACTGCACAGTGCACCGTATATCTAGTCTACATATAGCCACTTCTAGTAGAGAATTAAGGACGGTATCTCGATTAAGGATTAAGATTAAGAAGGTCATGATTAAACAGAGAGGTGGACTGTGTTTCTATCTCCCAACCTACGGTGCTGCCTTTAAGAAGATTAAATGTATTCATACATAATGATTTGGTGATAAATATGATAATGATAATAATGATAATCTTTATTGAAAAAAATATAACATCTATAACAACTGAATAAATATAGTATATATATATTGCTCATTAATTTTAATAACGTCATAACTCATCACGAATTTTGTATTAGGTACACCGTCTTGTTCAGAAATTACGAATCTTTACCATTGTGTTATTGTTTACTAACCTTCTTTTGTACCAGAAAAGTTAATTTAAACTCAATGTATGGGAGTTATGATTAATTCAAACGGAACATTATAAACCAGTCTGGTGAAAAATGAACATCATTGAGGTATGCCGTTACTGAAACTAATTAACGAGTGACATGTTTTTTTTCTTTATTTTATCCTGCATTATCACAGGCAATGCTCTAATTAAGTTACTAGTTATTAGGCGTAGAGTACGTTTGAAATGATTCAATTAATTCCCGTGATTAATCACTCTATATTAATTATTAGTCTGTCACCATTAACAACCGTAAGCAGTATGTTGATTTGAGGGGAAGGTTCTGAGTTCAGATTAATTTGTACCTATCATTGTCTAAGATGTTGTGCCTATGATATTATTGCCAGGGTTGTGACGATAGGCTTCTAAAATCATAGATTCTGAAAAAATTATACACGGAGCTTCAAACTAACTAAAGAATGCTTTTAAATATTTTACATTTTTCTAAATTATCAATCAGGTTCTACTTCCATCTTTCTTCCTTTGACCTTAGATATGTATTTAGATATGTGACCTTAGATATGTGACCTTAGATATGTGACTTTAGATGTGTGACCTTAGATATGTGACATTAGATATGTGACCTTAGATATGTGACATTAGATATGTGACCTTAGATATGTGACCTTAGATATGTGACCTTAGATATGTGACCTTAGATATGTGACCTTAGATATGTGACCTTAGATATGTGACCTTAGATATGTGACCTTAGATATGTGACCTGAGATATGTGACCTGAGATATGTGACCTTAGATATGTGACCTGAGATATGTGACCTGAGATATGTGACCTGAGATATGTGACCTTAGATATGTGACCTTAGATATGTGACCTTAGATATGTGACCTTAGATATGTGACCTTAGATATGTGACCTTAGATATGTGACCTTAGATATGTGACCTGAGATATGTGACCTGAGATATGTGACATTAGATATGTGACCTTAGATATGTGACCTTAGATATGTGACCTTAGATATGTGACCTTAGATATGTGACCTTAGATGTGTGACCTTAGATGTGTGACCTTAGATGTGTGACCTTAGATTTGTGACTTTAGATATGTGACCTTAGATATGTGACCTTAGATATGTGACCTTAGATATGTGACCTTAGATATGTGACCTTAGATATGTGACTTTAGATATGTGACTTTAGATGTGTGACCTTAGATGTGTGACCTTAGATGTGTGACCTTAGATATGTGACCTTAGATATGTGACCTTAGATATGTGACCTGAGATATGTGACATTAGATATGTGACATTAGATATGAGACCTTAGATATGTGACCTTAGATATGTGACATTAGATATGTGACATTAGATATGTGACATTAGATATGTGACCTTAGATATGTGACCTTAGATGTGTGACCTTAGATATGTGACCTTAGATATGTGACCTTAGATATGTGACTTTAGATATGTGACCTTAGATGTGTAACCTTAGATGTGTAACCTTAGATATGTGACCTTAGATAAGTGACCTTAGATGTGTGACCTTAGATATGTGACCTTAGATGTGTGACCTTAGATGTGTGACCTTAGATGTGTGACCTTAGATATGTGACCTTAGATATGTGACCTTATATATGTGACCTTAGATGTGTGACCTTAGATGTGTGACCTTAGATGTGTGACCTTATATATGTGACCTTATATATGTGACCTTATATATGTGACCTTATATATGTGACCTTAGATATGTGACATTAGATATGTGACCTTAGATATGTGACCTTAGATATGTGACCTTAGATATGTGACCTTAGATATGTGACCTTAGATACGTGACCTTAGATACGTGACCTTAGATACGTGACCTTAGATACGTGACCTTAGATACGTGACCTTAGATACGTGACCTTAGATATGTGACCTTAGATATGTGACCTTAGATATGTGACCTTAGATATGTGACCTTAGATATGTGACCTTAGATAAGTGAACTTAGATAAGTGAACTTAGATAAGTGACCTCAGATAAGTGACCTTAGATGTGTGACCTTAGATGTGTGACCTTAGATATGTGACCTTAGATATGTGACCTTAGATATGTGACATTAGATATGTGACCTTAGATATGTGACCTTATGTGTGACCTTATATGTGTGACCTTAGATTTGTGACCTTAGATTTGTGACCTTAGATTTGTGACCTTAGATTTGTGACTTTAGATATGTGACCTTAGATGTGTGACCTTAGATTTGTGACTTTAGATATGTGACCTTAGATATGTGACCTTAGATGTGTGACCTTAGATAAGTGACCTCAGATACGTGACCTCAGATACGTGACCTTAGATATGTGACCTTAGATGTGTGACCTTAGATGTGTGACCTTAGATGTGTGACCTTAGATATGTGACCTTAGATATGTGACCTTAGATATGTGACTTTAGATGTGTGACCTTAGATATGTGACCTTAGATGTGTGACCTTAGATAAGTGACCTCAGATATGTGACCTTAGATGTGTGACCTTAGATGTGTGACCTTAGATATGTGACCTTAGATTTGTGACCTTAGATATGTGACCTTAGATATGTGACCTTAGATATGTGACCTTAGATGTGTGACCTTAGATGTGTGACCTTAGATGTGTGACCTTAGATGTGTGACCTTAGATGTGTGACCTTAGATGTGTGACCTTAGATATGAGACCTTAGATATATGACCTTAGATGTGTGACCTTAGATGTGTGACCTTAGATGTGTGACCTTAGATGTGTGACCTTAGATGTGTGACCTTAGATATGTGACCTTAGATATGTGACCTTAGATAATGTGACCTGAGATATGGTATTAGCTGCTCAGTTTCGCTTCTGCTGTCGTAGGCGGTGGAGGTGTGCCTTTCTCCCACTGTCAACTCACTGACTGTGTTTCTGAAGAATATCCTTCTCCTAAACATTATAAAGACTAATTATGAACATTTGTCTGTGATAAAATTATAAAAAATGTATGAAATTATTCGGTAAAATTTTTATTATAAACTTTATTCATAAAGTAAGATTTTAATCGTTTAATTTTTTTGCTAAAAATAAGAATTCATTAGCTATATACTTTATTTCAGTTTGGGTAAAGAAAGTGAAAAATAAATTTAACAAATTACAATATTATCATGGGATGCTAATTAATTAATAATTTATTGCTAATTAGTTTATTATATACCTGTGTACACTGTTAAGGTAGGGTAAGTTATGAATTATCGGTCAGTTCTACATCTTCGGTCATATAAGAAAAAACAATATAGAAATTGTTATTATTACACAGTGCTATCTAATGATAATAATTTTTATATTATTTTTTCATGACCGAAGATGCAGTACTGACCAATAATTAAGAACTTACCCTGTATCATTATTATTACCCTCGAAAATTTGCAGAAGGTTATTATATGTCGTAACTTGTTAATATATTTGTGATTTTGTTTGTACTGTTTGGAGTTGGATAAAATGATTGTATTTTGTGAACAGTTATATACGCATAGAGTTAGGATTTATTAACATTTTTTGAATGGAATGATATAATCTATTATTAAACCATTATTATGGGTTTAAAATTATCATTATATTTAAATATAATTTGTAATAAATTTACTATTTTAGTTTCCATCTTAATTTTGAGGAATAATATATTTTATTTAAAAATGATACGATGATAGCGTGTCCGGAAAATTCACCGCGGGGACAATTCGTACCGGACAATTAGTCAAGAGAATTTTATATACAAGTATTTTTACACAGCCATATTTATGTAACAGATTTTTGTTTAACAATCTTTTAACTTCTTTCCTCTATCATGCGTAGAGTTTTGATTTGAATTGATATGAGGTTTCTAGGGTTTAACAACTACTTGTAATGTTGTAACAAAGTTTTTATTTATTTTATTTAAGCACAAAATTTCCCTTACAAAATTAGTACTGAAGTTGGTCAATTTCAGTCCGATATAACATAAGCAACAGCAATCTGTAGGGTTGTGACAATATGCTTTTAAAATCATAGATCCTAGGAATGTAACAGATGAAATAAAATGGTATCGAATACTATATACCATTGATTTATAACCATTCAATACTCTTTAATTCTTTCCGTGTATAATATTTTCAGGATCTATGATTTTAAATGCATATTGTCACAATCTTAGTAAAATCTAATGCAAGGCAATAGAGACACAAATGAGATTGCATTTATTATATCATGATTAATCTTTTTTGTAATTATTTGTTTTTATTTAATTAAAATGGTGAAAAATATATTTCAAAGTGAGAATAATTTATTTTATAAAAAGTGAAGATTACATATTGAACAGAATTTTTTTTTGTATTGTAGATACCACATATTGTATTATTTAAATAGGAGATTATTTTATAATTTAAAATAGTGCAAAATGGAAAATATGGCAACGAATGGTGGACTAACGAATCGTTCGCGACGAATTGTCTTACCGCATGCATCTTAAAAGCAGTTTAATATATCTTATTGTATTTTGTGTTTTGTACTTATATTGTTTGGTCTCGGAAAATTCGATCAGGAAAATTCGGTCAGGAAAATTCGGTCTCGGAAAATTTGGTCAGGAAAATTCGGTCTCGGAAAATTCGGTCTCGGAAAATTCGGTCTCGGAATGGAAAATTCTCAGCCAAAGAAATTCAAAAATAAATTAAAATTTTTGTTTAGACAAAAAAAAACGCTCTAGAATAAAATTGCAAAATGATTAAAATCGATTTTCTCAAAAAACACCAATTTAGAATGTTCTTATTTTAATTGTTCGTTTATTAAAACAATAATTTGAATCTTACTAATTCCATTAGGATCCTTGTTGTCCTATATGTTCGCTTTAAGGCTAAGTGAACGTATACACTTAAGTAGTCTTATATACTTTATGACTATTCATTTTGCTAGCAAAGTATCTCTCAACTGTTAAGTTTTGAAGCCAAAAGTGTATGATTTACTTCTGATATTATTTTAATGCCACTGAAATTACATTATTGTCTAATAGTATTTTTAACATCAGTCATCTTTGATAAAAACAGTTGGAAAATATTATTACTTAGTTTTATTATTTCCAATTTAAAATATACATAGTTCAAAATTATATTAATAAACAAATAATTCTTTTTTTTTTTAAACTATTTTTATTTTTTAGCACATAAGGTACAAGTAATGCTTTTAAGGGCATTAACCCATTTTTTAGGCCACATTAAATCAGCATGATAAATCTAAGTTTCTATTTATACCTGAGACCGAAAGTTTCGAGACCGAATTATCCGCTCAAATCTCATGTAAAATAAATGTCCAAACATGTCAAAATAACTAATGTTACGTATCGTTTTACAACTGTTAATGGTGTTATTCGCTTTTAATAAATACACTACACATTTTAGTACTCATAATTTGAATTTTTCTATCATTGTTCTATAATGAAATCACTATAAAAGGAGACAAAATTTTCCATGAACCATTTACAGTCAATACAAAATATATTCCACTGGGAATGAACTCTTACGGTGAAGAACATTCATACAATATCTATTTACAGTCAATACAAATAATATTCCACGAGGGATGAACTCTTACGGTGAAGAACATTCATACAATATCTATTTACAGTCAATACAAATAATATTCCACTGGGAATGAACTCTTACGGTGAAGAACATTCATACAATATCTATTTACAGTCAATACAAATAATATTCCACTAGGGATGAACTCTTACGGTGAAGAACATACATACAATATCTATTTACAGTCAATACAAATAATATTCCACTAGGAATGAACTCTTACGGTGAAGAACATTCATACAATATCTATTTACAGTCAATACAAATAATATTCCACTAGGAATGAACTCTTACGGTGAAGAACATTCATACAATATCTATTTACAGTCAATACAAATAATATTCCACTAGGAATGAACTCTTACGGTGAAGAACATTCATACAATATCTATTTACAGTCAATACAAATAATATTCCACTAGGGATGAACTCTTACGGTGAAGAACATTCATACAATATCTATTTACAGTCAATACAAATAATATTCCACTAGGAATGAACTCTTACGGTGAAGAACATTCATACAATATCTATTTACAGTCAATACAAATAATATTCCACTAGGAATGAACTCTTACGGTGAAGAACATTCATACAATATCTATTTACAGTCAATACAAATAATATTCCACTAGGGATGAACTCTTACGGTGAAGAACATTCATACAATATCTATTTACAGTCAATACAAATAATATTCCACTAGGAATGAACTCTTACGGTGAAGAACATTCATACAATATCTATTTACAGTCAATACAAATAATATTCCACTAGGAATGAACTCTTACGGTGAAGAACATTCATACAATATCTATTTACAGTCAATATAAATAATATTCCACTAGGGATGAACTCTTACGGTGAAGAACATTCATACAATATCTATTTACAGTCAACACAAATAATATTCCACTAGGAATGAACTCTTACGGTGAAGAACATTCATACAATATCTATTTACAGTCAATATAAATAATATTCCACTAGGGATGAACTCTTACGGTGAAGAACATTCATACAATATCTATTTACAGTCAATACAAATAATATTCCACTAGGAATGAACTCTTACGGCGAAGAACATTCATACAATATCTATTTACAGTCAATACAAATAATATTCCACTAGGGATGAACTCTTACGGAGAAGAACATTCATAAAATATCTATTTACAGTCAATACAAATAATATTCCACTAGGGATGAACTCTTACGGTGAAGAACATTCATACAATATCTATTTACAGTCAATACAAATAATATTCCACTAGGGATGAACTCTTACGGTATAGAACATTCATAAAATATCTATTTACAGTCAATATAAATAATATTCCACTAGGGATGAACTCTTACGGTATAGAACATTCATAAAATATCTATTTACAGTCAAAATTTAGTGCTCGAATAAGATATCTCAAACGAGATGACGAATTAATTCTCAGGTGACGTTTGCTAATGAGTTAATTGAGTTGCCGGTTAGTAATTATTATTCTAATTAGTCAAGGCGTTTCATGTAAACTAAACCTTGGTGTCTAAAGAATGAATATTTTCCTTTAAAATATTGAAGGTTCAAAGCCTCTTATTTCAAGCTTATCCTCGCTGCTTAAATATTTGCTTTCCTGGTTGTTAATGTATTAGTTTTGGTGGTAGGAATCTTTAGATATTCGTGAAGGTGCCTACTTTCTAGGTGACATGTGTCAGTAATATGAATTTTGTTCCTGTTTTATGAACTTCCATTGTATTTATAATCATTGAAGTTTTATTGGAAAATGCTCTTAAAATACAATTACCAGGCAAGAAGGATTTAAGTCTGGGATTAAAAGGGAATATCCCAGGCAAGTATCATTTCTTCCTGGGATATTCCCTTAATATCCTGGCAATAAATCCTACTTGCCTGGCTGAAGCAGAAGGAAATTCTTTATATTTCCCTGAAATTACCTATTTTTGTCAGTATCCTATTTATTTCAAGTACACGATTGATAAGTAACTCAATTTATATATTTCACTCCATATCACTTTTCTTGAAGGGTCTAACGTGACCCTCTACCTCCCCTCATTGCTTTCAAAAAGAGTCGAGTGCCAAATAAGTTCTCGATGCTCACAATCTCCGGTGAAGAGAGCAGGCGTTTAATAAACAACAAGGGGTCGATATGACGGCCTCGCTGTTCGATTTTCGGACATCTTTACGTTGACGGGGGGATATTTGGAAAGCTCTGATGTAAATTTCAAATTACAAAATAGAGCTTCTTATAGAAGGAGTTCATAAATTTGGAAGAATATTTCAGTTTCATGTAAATCTAGGACTTCATTGGCGATAATAGGATTTTAAAATGAGAAGAGTGAGAGGTTCACCAGCACAAGGTACTGCTGAACTCCTCTATAAAGAAATACTCTATAGTGAACTAATCATATTTTATTTACAGTACTTTGCCATCAGTCTTTTGAAACAAATAGATATTTAATGGCAGACTGAAGAAAATTTTTCATTATAGAGGTTACTTCTTCATTCATGACACTACATTCACTATACATGATTTCATTCAATAAGAGTTCTATTGTAGTGTGAAATTTACTCGAATAAATTTTTATTATATTATATGATTTTGATGATGTTGGTTACAATGTACTGGTAATTACAGTGTACTGGTTACAATGTACTGGTTACTGTGTGCTATTTACAGTGTACTAGTTACAGTGTACTAGTTACAGTGTACTAGTTACAGTGTACTAGTTACAATGTGCTAGTTACAGTGTACTAGTTACAGTGTACTAGTTACAGTGTACTAGTTACAGTGTACTAATTACAGTGTACTAGTTACAGTGTACTGCTTACAATGTACTAGTTACAGTATACTAGTTACAGTGTACTAGTTACAGTGTACTAGTTACAGTGTACTAGTTACAATGTGCTATTTACAATGTACTAGTTACAGTGTACTAGTTACAGTGTACTGCTTACAATGTACTATTTACAGTGTACTAGTTACAGTGTGCTAGTTACAGTGTACTAGTTTCAGTGTACTATTTACAATGTGCTATTTACAATGTACTAGTTACAATGTACTAGTTACAATGTGCTATTTACCCAGGTAGCAAGCATTATTCCTGGGATATTAAGGGAATAACCCTGGGAAGAAAGATATATTCCTGGGCTATTCCCTTAATATCCCAGGAATAAATCTTTGCTGCCTGGCTACAGTGTACTAGTTACAGTGTACTAGTTACAGTGTACTAGTTACAGTGTACTGCTTACAATGTACTAGTTACAGTGTACTAGTTACAGTGTACTATTTACAATGTACTAGTTACAGTGTACTGCTTACAATGTTCTATTTACAGTGTACTAGTTACAGTATACTATTTACAGTATACTGGTTACAGCATATTATTTACAGTGTACTAGTTACAGTATACTGCTTACAGTATACTAGTTACAGTGTACTAGTTACAGTATACTGCTTACAGCATACTAGTTACAGTGTACTAGTTACAGTATACTGCTTACAGTATACTCCTTTCTACCCCAAATATCCCATTAATTCAGAGTTGTTATATCAAGTTGCTTCCTCTAGAGTGATTATAATGTTCTTGACTAAAGTCTAGAGTAACACAAGCCTTCCATCTTGGTTGTATAATATTATTAACTGCTCCAATTCAATTGAAGGCAAATAAACACATTGTCTAAACACTCACATCGATAGATTGCAAATACAACATAAACCGGTATGACTAAATACAACATGTTTGTCTACAATGTATATCTAAGACACATTTCTAGTCCTCACATCTGCTATCATTGGTAGTAAGATGGTCCCCCTTTAAATATTAAGTATACAAGTAATTTCAATGATATATACCTTCACACATTGCAGAAGGTTATATTTTAGGGAGCATTTATTTATTTGTTCATTTATTTATCATCTTGTTGATCGCATAACTCAAAAAGTGTTCAACCAAATTGCTTGAAATTTGATGGGAGTTAGTCAATGTCCAGGAACCATCTGGTAGAATTTTAGGAGCAAAGCGGTCAAAGGTCAAGGTCATTCATAACTCAATAACTCAAAAAGTATTCAACCAAATTGCCTGAAATTTGGTGTGACGATTGTTCGTTATCCAGTTACCAGTTTACTAGATTGTAGGAGCGAACGGGTCAAAGGGTGAGGTCAAGGTCTTTCATATCTAAAGGATTATTGTATTTATAAGCGTCGGCGAAGGTATGCGCTCTACCGAGTACACATAATCTAGCTTTACATACTTTCCAGTTAGAGAGATATTCATAATGTTCCCAAGACTTCTACTACAGCATACACTTAATGTTTCTTGCTTGTTTTCGATAGATCATTCTCTTTGAGTTTTCAAGTAATTTAAATATCTAAAAAAGATATATTCGACAGGCATTTCCAAATCGGATTTAGGTCTATGAATTTTACATGACCTCAGCTTGCAGCAAAGGAAGAGTTGGCCCAAACACTCGGCACTAACTTAACTTTTGAAATTCCTAGCTACTGCCTGCATTCTCGCATTGCAAGCAATTTTACTGCCATCCAATGCGTTGACTTTTATTGCTCTGTAAACAGGTTTTCATACTCGGTTTGAGTGATTACATATCATCACAAGAACAGTAAATAGTTAATGAATCTTAGAATTATATAGTAGAGTATCTCTATAGTGAAGTCCTGTATAGCGAATGTAGAGTCCTGAGTAAGGAAGTAGCCTCTAGTGAGACAATTTTCTTTAGTCTGCCATGATATGGCCATTATATTGCTAAAACTAATAGCCATATAAGGTAGATTAGAGTAAATTGTCTCACTATGAAGGCTATTTCCTTACTCATGAGTCTACATTCACTATACAGGATTTAGAGGAGTATACTGTAATGTCTTTAAGTCTACGGTAATTGAGAACATCATTTTATTATCATCTTTTCATCAACTGACTGATCGAAATATCCATTTCATATTATTTATCCATTTGTTAATAAATTATTAATTGTGAAATTGTGTCCAGAATATTCAAAGATTTTATTCATTTGTGTTGTTTATTTCATAGCCACAATAATAAATGTTTTTGTGGAATAGTTTCTAGGAGATGAGATATATTACAACGGAGGAAAAAAATATTCTGGCAAGGAATTTTTCTTTTTATGGTAAACATGTTCATTGACTGTACACTTTACTGACGGTGAATATTGTGAAGGAGTTTTTATTAATTTATTTTACACATGGTTATTAGCTTTTAGTTGAGAAATACTTAAAAAAGTTATTTATAATGAAAATGTTAAATTTCCAATTATTAACGAATAACGTTATACCATATACTGCTTCATAGACATTATAGTATAATGGTGTTATATATAGGGTTTACTTTTCATGTAAAGTCAGCTTGTAAATTCATCTGATGATACACATTATATATATATTTTATTGGTAGAATCTATTTACTCATTTTAAATTTCGTTTGAGTTTTTTTTATAACTAATACATTTTTATATTATATCAAAGTCATCATATTTAATATATATCTATATATTTAATAAATATATCTATCCATGAAGAGAAAATGGACTTTTAATTCCTAACTCTAATTCATATTTCTAACTTTATTATAATTTATCCAACTTTCTTTACATTCAAATAAATAGAAATGATATTATAGAGCAATTATTGTTATGGGAAGCTATTTCATTAAAATAAAAGACTGCTTCTTTTTTTATAAAGTTCATCTTAGTACAGAGTGACATAATGATGTGCTGTTCACATTATTATAACTATGCGTATAACTTTATCTATCTTTTATATTATACTGTATTACTATAGTTCATATTATACTGTATTACTATAGTTCATATTATACTGTATTACTATATTTCATATTATACTGTATTACTATAGTTCATATTATACTGTATTACTATAGTTCATATTATACTGTATTACTATATTTCATATTATACTGTATTACTATAGTTCATATTATACTGTATTACTATAGTTCATATTATACTGTATTACTATATTTCATATTATACTGTATTACTATAGTTCCTATTATACTGTATTACTATAGTTCATATTATACTGTATTACTATAGTTCATATTATACTGTATTACTATATTTCATATCATACTGTATTATAATTATTGAAAATAGTCTCCATCTGCTATCTATGGTAGAAGTGAATTATTTATATGCTATAGATTGCAAATAATTTGGTACATCAATTCTACATTTATTTTGTGAACCATATTCACCATAATTTATTTACTTTTACTTTAATACATTTATTTCCCAGCAATCTGTTTCATACTAATTGCCAAATCTCTACAAAATCTCTTTTTGCAACTCTGTTGCCAATCGACTCGTTAGTGCCGGGAAATAATAAACGAATTACCATTAGTGACAACTGTCAACTTACTCAGTTATTGCTTTGCCAATTAAATGATTTGGCACAACACTAACCTTGAAATTAGTAAACACACGTGGGTGTAAATAAACCTTGCTGCCTATGGTTAAATGCACAGTTTTGAAACTAGTGCAGTTCTTTTAATTCCAGTCTTATTAAATGATGCTTTTATTTGATCGACAATACACTGCTTTGAAACTAGTGAGGCAGATTTTCCGACTTATTGACCGTATTTTTTACTAGTTAACACTCATTGGTAGGTATATTTACCTCCTCAAAATTGCAGTAGGTTATCTTTTGATAGGGATTATTTGTAATCTTGTTATTCGATTGAAATTTAGTGGGTGATTCAGGAACCAAATGAATAGATTTTGGAAGCGATCGGGTCAATCATCAAGGTCATATATAACTCAATAACTCAAAAAGTATTCAACCGAATTGCCTGAAATTTAATGGAACGTATCTTTATTATCCAGGAACCAGTTGATTAGATTTTAGGAGTGACTGGGTCAAAGGTCAAAGGTCAAGGTCATTTATAACTTAAGGTATACTAGATGCTCAAGGTCATTGTTACAATTGTTTTAGTGCTCAGTATCAACCCCAGGTAAAACTGTATTTAAACTAATTTCCCCCTTTTAAATGTTTAATCTCCGTTTGATCAGAAGCGTTAACATTTAATAGAGAAGATTAAACCCATCCTTTAATCCTCTTAATCCTCTTAGCATCACATGGAATGTGATATTAATTGAAAATTGAAAAGATTAATTGTTTTGAATACTGTTTTAATAATTGATAGGGTAAGGTTTGCGTTATTGGACGGTTCCACATCTCCGGTCTTATAAGAAAAAACTTTAATAATATTGATTTTACTTTCATTTTAGTTTGTATCCATGATACATCAAGGTATCGTCGATACCAAAATATATAATATAATTTAGGCATCATGGATACCAATTAAATTCATCAAAAAAAATTTTTTAGTTAATTTTTATTTTATTTACTCACAAGCCTAAAAATTCAAAGGAGAGATTTAATTTATGGAGGGTAAATACCTAACTATTACATTTGAAACAATAACACTAGGTTCCATTAATGGAAAAAATAGTAATGATGGAAACAAAAAAAAAAGTTTAAAAATTGAATAGTAATTTAATTAAAAATAAACATTTGAATTTAGTTTTGTAATGTGAAAAATAAAACAATAAAAAGTACATAACTCAACTGCTTTAAGTAGAGTCGGAATATACTGGCTTATAATTTATATTAGCAATTTAACACTTTTTCTTTAACGAGAAAACCTAATTTTCGTAAAACAATAACAAAGAAAGCAGCTTTTGTCATGGAGAATTGAACTCATTTTCTTTTTCCATCTGAAAGCCTTTATCTCCGGTTGATTATTTTGCTTCAAAAGTCTACGGAGATTGAGAACAGTATTTGATTAACTTTTTACTGTTCTTATATTGCCAATTATTATTGCAGTGAAATAATAGTTAAATTACTTGCGTGTTCATTAATTACGGTAAAGTAAACTAATGTAAATGAATGGAATTAAAGTATTATTATCTACGCAAGATTGCTGAAGGTTATGTTATAACCGGTAAAATTTATCTCCGTACAAAAAAAAACATATTATTTTTTATTTATTTATTTGTAATAATATTATTAGCATAACTTAAAAAGAATTCAACCAAATTGCCTGAAATTTGGTGGAACGGTTGGTCAATATGCAGGAACCATTTGATCAAATTTTCAGAGTGATCGGGTCAAAGGTCAAGGTCATTCATAACACAACATGAACAATAAAAAATTGTAATGGCGTGGAAGGTATGAGCTCTACGCGTGTCCATTCTAGTTTCTTTATAATATGATATTATTTGTATGAAATCAACATGGAAATTTAAACATAAAAAGTGGCAACCTCCAATAAAAAAATATTCGCAACTATTTATTATGATATTTATTATATTAGTTTCTCATTATTAGGTTTTTCATTTTTATTACTATGAAATCATACATCAATTTCTAGTTTTCAATACTAATTAATTTTAGTTTTTGTGCAATGTTTATCTTGCTTTGGTTTAATTGAATCCGTTTTTTTTTTAAACTTATTAACATTTGATCTCGTGAGGAAAATTTACGCAATTTGTTAAATTTATTCTTCAAACAAATCAGGAGCGGCAAAAACTAATTAGAAATTAGATTAGATAAATTAACCTCAAAGATAGATTAGATAAGGTAGGTTCAAATGTAAAGATAAATCAGCTTTAAACATTCTCATATGTTATTGATAAAGAAATTCGCTTAGCCAGAAGTAACTGACGGACTTTAAATTTTATACCCCCTGTGATACTTTATTCGTGTAATTCAATCTATAGAAACAATAGCAATTCAATATCATTACGGAGAACTATTTTCGCGCGTCGCTAAATTTACAGCCTGATCCAATTTAAGTATTTTATATTTTTGGCTGGTAGGCGCAGCATTTTTTGTGGTGTTTACATTACATCGCCCAATTGTTTACCCAGTGAAAATTTATGCGAGGTACTTTTAGTGATTAGACAAATGGCTGGACAAACATGCTTATATTATGTTTATATTAGAAAATTACTTAAATATATCCAAAATTAACATTGCTTTTAGTCCAAGAGGAAGAATGTGATTGCTCAATGTAGTATAATATCGAGGACCGTCTGTTAGGCCCTAGATGATTGAGAACGGACAATTGAACCCACCGTCAATTGAGCCTTGCACAATTGGGCCCAAAGAAAGTTGAGTCCAGGGCAATTGAGCCAATTAAATAACTGTGATGGCAGACACAATTAAAAAGTGTTACTTTCTTATTACAAAGTAATTAATGGTCTTCAATTAAATTAATACCATTAACTTTGGTGAAAGCGAACTCGGCTAAAACTCGATTTTGCTTTTCTATAAAAAAACAATGCATACATAATATTTATCTGTTACTTAATACTCTATTTAGGTTTATTGGTGGATAGGAAGGCCATTCAGAAGAAATAGACGAAATCCTTTTTTCAAAACCACTAATACAATTAAAAGGGGGCACAGAGCGATGTACAGCTCTACTTGATATCATAACCATATTATGTTTTATTCATGTAATAAAATTAGAGCAAGATCATGTCTTAAATCAATTTAGACAAATAAATACTGAAAATCAAGATTGCACTAAAAGGAGAATTAGGTACCAGAAAATCAGGCCAATTCAACATCTACAAGACTTTTCATTAACCATTAAAATAAAAGTTATATATTATATATCTATGCATTGTTTGTATACCAAAACAATATTTTAATATTTTTAAACGCATACGAGTACATTTTTTATCAGAGGCTACCAATGTGACACTCATTTATAGTGTCTGCTGGCACAATTTTTGTGCTGCGATAAATTGTTCTGGGCCCAATTTTCCTGGGCACAACTCTCGGTGTTCCTTGTGATATTCATATAATTGGTACTATTGACGTTGAGCTTAGAAACTATTCATTAATTTGCTATATACAGTGTTGTAAGTAGTACGTGCAATTGTTATATTGTGTCAAAAACAATCCAAAAGCCTTTAATAAGTTATTATATAAAAGTTAAATAGCATAATATGAGCTTCCATGTTTTGATATTTCGAATTAGATTAAATGTTTAAATCTTCAGTTTTGGATGTTCAAAGAATTGTGCGTGTTGATTTTGATTTGAATTGATTGCATGTTTCCAATTTCCTGAAATCCACATCACGACATTCATAACAGATGAAAATAAAACAACAACAATTGAATTAATAACAGCCAGTTAAAAATAGGCTCAGGAGATTCGGCCAGCCAACCTTAGGCCTACAAATCTTTAGTCTATTCTTACCTGAGTACACTATACTGTACTATACTGCAGTATATTGTACTATACTGCACTATACAGTATAGTACAATATGAAAAGTGTCAGTACTAATTTATTTATCATAAACATAAGTCAATATTTTGATCAAGATGATCATTATATGTCCTATGCATGATTTTGAATTTGACAATAATATATGTCAGTACAACCACACTAGACTCAGTTAACGAGTCATATTGAGTTGGTTAATAAGAGTAATATTATATTTTTCACTCCTATTTTCAAATTATTGTTTCACCACCAAATATTTCTTTCCCAAACAATCTATTGAAATTTCCTTTAAATATTTCAAATTAAATAAATAATAACCATGGCAAGAAAATATCCAGTCATTTGAAGGCCCATTGTCTTTATCTTTGTTATCTTTGTTATCAGTATCTATGGCTGATATCGCACCACTTCCTTTTGTTTTGTCTCCACCACAATTTTTGCTGATGCAGCAGATTTCATTGGAAAAAATACAGCGTTATTAATATGTTTGCTCGGAAGCAAACCATAAAAAACAGGCAACTGCAAGCGGTGAAATTCAATGTGTTCTTTGAGTTATAATTATAAAATATAATTTTAAACATAAATCTATTATATTCTTCACATTGCCATGAATATCTTCGTAGTGAATAACTTCGTTATTTTTTCTTCAATTGTTATTTACATTAATAAATTGATCTTAATTTCGTGTTTATCATTCTCATATAAAGTCAGAATATTCGAAATATTAATTCGTGACATGAAGTCTAGAATAATATTACTGTCAGATAATATTAGTGTGTATACGCGTCATAGCAAATAAATTCTAATTTTATTACTGTTTATTGCAGAAATGCTTTCTTACCATGTTCCTAGTTTATTAAAATAATAGATGTTATTATAATTGAGTATAAAAGTAATTGAATACTTAAATATATACATAGTAATGATTAACTTGCTCCTATTATAAAACTTTAATTAATTTTTAATTAAGTATATTTGTTAAGTATATTTGTAATTAAATAAATATTAATACAATTTTTATTTTTCTAATTAAGTCTATTAATAATTATATTCTACCAAGGTTCTCTTTTACAGAGAAGAAATAATATTGACCAAAAGTTCTATTTAGCTTCAGAAAGTCTCTATATTATATATCATCTATTATATACTGTATATCCATTTATAATTAACAAAGTTCTTTGATGCTCACTTTGGCTGCTCATAATTATGATATAATTCTCCTTGAGGTGAGGATATTGATGAACAGGTGGATAAAATGAGTAGAAGCACCTCTCAAAGGTAAATTGATGAACACACGGATATAATGATTAGGGGAATCTTTCAAGGGGCTTTGTTTTAAATAACATACGATGTATCAGTACCTACATCATGTTTACAGCATGTTTATTATCACAACCCCACATGTAATCACTTCCACCACTCTCATCTCACCGTCCTTGTTCATTCGTTCGTTTGAGTTATTGTTCGTTCAAGCCATTATCGTTCGTTCAAGCCATTATTGTTCGTTCTAGCCATTATTGTTCGTTCAAGCCATTATTGTTTGTTCAAGCCATTATTGTTCGTTCAAGCCATTATTGTTCGTTCAAGAAATTGTTCGTTCAAACAATTTTTTTAAGAGCAATTGCGTATCGAGCAATTTTTTTTGAACAATTTACCGGCTACCAAGTACGACGTGGAACGCTTCAGGCCAGACAGAACAAGTTGATACCTGAGATTCGGAACAAAGGTTATATTAGAGGCGGCTGATTGACCCAAACCTTCTAAGCCTTGAACAACGTACACTCCTTGGTCAGTTGATTGAGACTTACAAAATTACCAGAGGTCATAGCACACTTGACCCAGCAAAGATCTTCACTTTCAATATGAACCCGACTAGGAATCAATAGCTACAAGCCATAAGGTACCAAGATTTCATACCTGTAAAATCCGAGACTTGATGACAGAGAAGATGGGCAGCGTAGAGAATACCCTCCCAGGTCAATTGGTTGATGCACCCTCTGTCAAGTTCGTTAAAAGGAACTTGGTTAAGATAATTCGTGTTCTCGTTTGATTCCTATAATTCCTGATATCGAGAGAAAGCCACAGAACCTTCTCGTGGCGATAGATGTTAAGGCCTCATTAAGGCACTTACGTCCGTGCGTGGGTGTCGTAGTGGGGCTGAACTAATTCGGGTGAATCTTGAATTACCAAAGTGATCTCATTTCTGGTAGTTTTTGTCCACTGGATGAGATTGTTTTTCTAGGGTTCATGTAGAGGGAAAGTGATCAATCGTGAGTCTCAAACCCCTGACTCTTCTGGTGAAGCCTGTACACCAAGTTTAGCCCTGGTGCATGAGATGATTGGGATTGAGAGAAAGTTAAAAGTGTGCACTTGCTGCACTGGGACCACCATTTGAATGGCGTGCGGCCCCTTTTGTGTGATCCCTTTTCCTCATGACTCCTTATGATTCTCACCACTCACATCTCACCACTCACATCTCACTCACACCACTCTCTCCTGCAAGTCCTAACTTTCTAATGTTCTTAACTTGTGTCGGTTTCACGTAAGTGCAATGGAGAGCTTGGTGTTAATATGAGGAGGCCTGAGGGGACACTGGACACTCTTCACTCACTGCTTGGTGATTTATGACTTACGGTGAAATATAGGAATTACGGGGCAACTTATGATTTACTTATATATGACTTACGAGGGAAATATGACTTAGAGGGAAAATTATGATTTATTTAAATAGGACTGAAATATATGAAAAACATAATAGTCAATTGCCAGACTAGCAAAGAAATTTATAACCTGAACAATTTCCTCAAAAATTTATGGTTCTGAATTGGAAGAATTCACTTTGTTTTTTGTAATGGTTAATTCTTTTCCTACCTCTAGTCTAATATATAAATAGATACCTAAATAAGTTGTTTAAACAACTAAATCAAACCTTTCTCTTATTTTGATCTCGTGAGAGTTTTCTCCACAATAAATCTTAAAATTTTTCAAAATGTACAAAACTTAGAAATTGGAATACATCATCAAAGTTTTGTTCCGAGTAGTGATTTACGATATGGAGGTGTTAGAACTACATCAAAACATTAGCCCCTGTTTAGGGAGATTTGTGGCGGAGGATTAGTCTCTGGATGAACTCAGGAAAGGAACTACAGTAGAACTCATCTATAGTGAACTCCAACTAGTTCACTATAGAGAGTTTACTCCACTATAGAGGATATGGGAGATGAATAGAAAACTGGCCTTTCCATGGCAGACTATAGAAAATATTTTCTTTCTTTTTCAAATAAATTCATTATACAGGGTATTTTATTTCTCAGAACTCTAAAAATCAGGATGGTTTACTACACATGACTTCACTATAGAGGAGTTGCACTGGTAGAACTCCTCTATCATGAAATAGAACTAATTTACTATTTAGAGAATCATAGAAAACTTTTAGTCATTTGTGGCAGACTGAACTAAATATGTTCACTACAGAGCTAAGTTCACTACACAGGACTGTGCTATTCAGGATGGTTCACTATACAGGAGTTCACTATTGAGAAGTTCTACTGTGACAACATCAAAATGAAAACGATTTAATGTATTTTTCTATTTACCAATTTCGTTAAATCATTAGGAAGTTATGAAGAAGCATGAGAGAATTACAAATGAATTTTAAATTCAATTTCAAATGCTACTCCCCGACATCAATTTAGAGGCTTTATTATTTTGTCTGCAAGTCTCCGGAGATTGAGAACATTATTTGATTAACTTTTTAATTTTTGAAAATGATATATCAGAGTTGACTGTCTCTCCTTCGTGTAAATTATTATTTTTGTTTGGATAAATAATTTATATATTTTCAGGCCATTATTGATATCAAGTGTATATGAATATTTTAACTGCCAATAATGAATAATTCAGTTTTATAAATACAATTTTAAATGGATTATTAATTTAATTACAAAAATTATGTAGTTTGAAAAATAACTGACAGACAAAAAAAAAAAATTTTAAGTAAAAAATAAAATATTAATTGAAAATAATATTTAATCCGATGTTACTTTAATGTAATAATTTCACTTTAAAAATTTAATTACTTGATAGCATATATTCCATTCTCACTCCGTACGTGATATCACATTTAAAATATTTAATTTAATTACTATGCAAATTAAATAGGAATAAATGCATTTTGTATCAATTAAGAATTAAAAAAAGAAACATGCAATTTAAAATGTTGAAGCAAGAAAATGTGACATATTTTTTCAAGTTATGATTAGGAATAATAACAGTTCTCTCTGATGAACCTATTTTAACAACAAAATACGCTTAATTAAACCTATTTCAGCAAAGAAATACGCTTAATTAAACCTATTTTAAGAGCAAAATACTCTTAATTTCCCCTGATTAAATGTGCAGGACTGAAGCAAGTGCTGCCGAGTGATCCTCAAAGACTTCACTTGATTGTCTGTCAAATGACTCAAACCGAAAAAAGAAGACACCTTTTCCACCAGGGATGTGAATTACATTCATTATCTGATGAAGCCACTGATGATGTAAGAGATATTTCGTATACATACGAATATTGTTGGTAAATTTAAGACATTAACCGTGTACTTGATTTGCAGCTATTGGTGGTTTATTTAAAATTTAACTTTATTTTCAACTGTTGGAGATTGTTTCAACTTATTATATATGAAAAATAATTTAATCAAGTCTTATGGTTTCTTCTTCATGTTCAATATATTCAGTCATTGAAGAAAATAAATATTAATGAATGAATAAATAAATAATTAACTAGAAAGTGCGTGCGGATAAACTATAATTCTTTCCATCATAAATTATGTATTGTGAGGAATTATTCTATTGTTATTTTTACTGCTGGAATTGCACAATATTGTGTCATGGAGGCGGTGGAGTATATAATTAAATTGCAAACTATGTATAAAAAATGAACATTGACAAAGAAAATATTGAGTTATAATTGTTTAGTCAATATTTATTATTAGGACTGTGACAATATGCTTATAAAATCAATGATTTGGAAGTTGTTACAGACGGAGAGAATTAAAGAGTATTGAATGGTTCTACACCAGCGGTATATAGTATTCGATACCATTTCATTTATTCTATTCTTAAGATATATTATTTTAAAGCATATTGTCACAACCCTAGTGATCCATGATTTTAAAGCATATTGTCACATCTAAAGTTGTTGCACATAATTCACTAAAAAGATAAATGTTGCCGGCGTAATTGCCGCAACAACTTATGAGATTTATCGCTAATTATACCTATAACTTTTGCTAATAAATTTATATTTTATGACTCACTTTAAGAGTTTTATGAGGTGGGTGGAACATCGAGGAGTTTAGATAAAACTCAATGAATTATGTTATTATTAATGAATAATTAATTCGAGGTAATGATAATTTGTCATCAGTTTTATATTCTTATTATTTTTAAGTTCAATGAAATAGATTTTCAAGTTTTTGAGGGAGAAGTTAAAGTGATTCATTTTGGATAATTTAATTAGATGAAATTACGTTAATTATCAGAGAAAATAATTGGATAACTTTTGGCCAAGTATTAATTTTCCCTCTAAAGACAGGACGTTAGTCTTGTAAAGTTAATAACGATTCGGAATATACCTTCAAAGAAATGGAACGAATTAGGACCTGTTGCTTCTAGCTATTTAGGTAGCATCTTAATGTGTACCTAATTAATTAGGTATACATGATGTTACCTAATTAACTAAAGAAGAATTAAGCAGTTATTTAGTTACATTCAAAGTGGTAGGGTAAGTTCCGAGTTATTGGACAGTTCCACCTTTTCGATCATATAAGAAAAAAAATATTGATTGATATTTAATTTTCATTATAATTGGTTTCCATATTTGCATGTTTCATGGATACCAATTAAAATAAAGTGAAATATTAATCAATACATAGTTTTTTTAATGTTAAAGCATGATTTGATGTGTTTACATGGGGGAAATCATACAAAGTATCTCTATCAAAACCAACTAACATCCACAGAAGGTAAGTCAATTAGTTAAAATGTTCAAATGCACACAAACCTGTTTGAAAAACATTTGTAGAAGTTAAGAAATACTCTTTATAATTCATAAAATAAATCAATTTACAAAACAATCAATTTACTAACAAACTAATTCACAAACCAATTCATAAAATCTTATGAGACAGAATGCTCATATCTTCCGCCTTTTCTTTTGCTGCAGGAATTATTGAGCTAACTTTTGAACCTTATTGCTTTATTGCGAGATTTATACCATTTCGGGACAAAATATTGCCGCTATATATTGCCTTGGATTATTATTATCTTCCAATGCATTGTGGAAAGAGAAGCTTGATAAGAGGTCTTAAAAGACTTTTTTCTATATCAATAGGAACAAATCCGATGTCTGGATCACGACTCAAAAGTTTTTCATTTTCGGTTGGTTTTTTATTTTCGTTTATTTTTTCGGTTGGTTATTAATTTTCGGTTGGTTTTTTATTTTATTTTTTTTTTGGTTGGTTTTTCATTTTCGGTTGTTTTTTTTATTTTCGGTTGGATTTTCATTCTCGGTTGGTTTTTCATTTTCGGTTGGTTTTTCATTCTCGGTTGGTTTTTCATTTTCGGTTGGTTTTTCATTCTCGGTTTGTTTTTCATGTCGGTTGGTTTTTCATTCCGGTTGGTTTTTCATTCTCGGTTGGTTTTTCATTTTCGGTTGGTTTTTCATTCTCGGTTTGTTTTTCATGTCGGTTGGTTTTTCATTTCGGTTGGTTTTTCATTTTGTTCAAGTTCTGACTTGATTTTATCGGTAGATTGTACAATAATTATTATAAAAGGTCAATAACTTGAATAATTATGATTATTCGTGGAGGTGACACACTTAAAAGTTAGAAATTTTCTTAGGAACTTTTTCCTGCTTAGAAAAAATTACTTTAAAAAAATAACATGAAAAGTCGGTACTCATTTTCTCTTTCACTATATAACACGAAACAGAAATAATATTTATAATCCATTAAATAAATTGTGTTTGAGGAGTGTTGGTGACATTTCTAGTCCTCATATCTGCTATCATTGGTAGTAAGATGGTACCATTTTAAAGATAAATTATATAAGTTATTGTAATGCTAATGATTTGTTATTAATAGTTACAGAGATATTCAATATCGAAAAAGTAGCAAAGTCTTCTGTAACAGCCTTTACAATCATGGCCTGTGAAATTAATTCACCTTTCCTAACTTGTCTCAGGTAGACATTTTACACTGTAGAGGGGACTTCAATGTGCGTTATTTCCAATGGTATTTGTAAAAGTGATATTGGTATCAGATATCAATCACAAATAGAGTTTCGAATCGAATACCGTTTAAATTCCACTCTTTGCCGGTTCAAAAGGGAGTAGGAAAAGGTTGGATGGACATTTTGCAGCATGTGGTGCAGAAGTGAATTATTAGACTGCATGGCTCCCTCTACTACCAGTGCATTATATTATTGCACTTATTGGAAATAGTCACAATAGCTTATTGTATTATTAAGGTATTGAATGAAATAATGGATCGAAAATAAATATTGTATCGAAAGGAAAAAATGTATTGGCCTCTCTGAAAATACTTAGCTTGATTAAAAATGCCCAGTTTTTCCAATGATTTTATACGGTTCTAGGTAAATTACCCCGCGGATATCTAAAGCTACACATCTAAGGTCACATATCTAAGGTCACATATCTAAGGTCACATATCTAAGGTCACATATCTAAGGTCACATATCTAAGGTCACATATCTAAGGTCACATATCTAAGGTTACATATCTAAGGTCACATATCTAAGGTCACATATCTAAGGTAACATATCTAAAGCCACATATCTAAGGTCACATATCTAAAGTCACATATCTAAGGTCACATAACTAAGGTCACATATCTAAGGTCGCATATCTAAGGTCACATATCTAAGGTCACATATCTAAAGTCACATATCTAAGGTCACATATCTAAGGTCACATATCTAAGGTCACATATCTAAAGCCACACATCTAAGGTCACATATCTAAGGTCACATATCTAAGGTCACATATCTAAGGTCACATATCTAAGGTCACATATCTAAGGTCACATATCTAAGGTCACATATCTAAGGTCACATATCTAAGGTTACATATCTAAGGTCACATATCTAAGGTCACATATCTAAGGTAACATATCTAAAGCCACATATCTAAGGTCACATATCTAAAGTCACATATCTAAGGTCACATAACTAAGGTCACATATCTAAGGTCGCATATCTAAGGTTACATATCTAAGGTCACATATCTAAAGTCACATATCTAAGGTCACATATCTAAGGTCACATATCTAAGGTCACATATCCAAAGCCACATATCTAAGGTCACATATCTAAGGTCACATATCTAAGGTCACATATCTAAGGTCACATATCTAAGGTCACATATCTAAGGTCACATATCTAAGGTCACATATCTAAGGTCACATATCTAAGGTCACATATCTAAGGTCACATATCTAAGGTCACATATCTAAGGTCACACATCTAAGGTCACATATCTAAGGTCACATATCTAAGGTCACATATCTAAGGTCACATATCTAAGATCACAAATCTAAGGTCACATATCAAAGGTCACATATCTAAGGTCACATATCTAAGTTCACATCTAAAGTCACATATCTAAGGTCACATATCTAAGGTCACATATCTAAATTCGGTTTTAGGTAAATTCCCCCGCGGAAAATTCCACCACGGAAAGTTCCGCCAGGTAAGTTCCACCGCTGGTAAGTTCCACAACGGAATATTCCACCGCCGGAAAATTCCACCACGGAAGATTCCACCGCATTATATTGGATTTCATTTACAGAAGGTATATCATTTAATATTAACTGATTTAAAGAAAAATGTTTTTTTTTGTGGTAACCGAACAACATTTCATTAGTTAGAAATTAAAGAAATTATAAGAATATGTTTTGTTAAGTCAAGAGCTACGAGATAAGCTAAGGCGAACATACCAAATAATAGACAGATCAAACGATCTTTTAAATATGAATCAATTAAATTTTTAATAAAATTTAAATCGTGTAAATTCAACAATAAAGTTCCACTGCCCCAGTGACCAACAATTCTGATTCCGTTTGATTCTCCTTCAAACATCTATACGTTGAAACTGAAATTAAGGATAATATTTTGTTTGTAACATAAATTTTACTTTATATATATTCTCTATCACCCAAGTTTTTAAATGTACCAAAATATATTACAATTTAAATGAGCGACGATAAAAGGTGGAATTAAAGAATCAATTTGACACGTACTGAAATGAAATTTTTAATTAGTATCGATATATTTTAATATAAAAAGAAAAATTACAACTTTCTGTCTGTTTACAACTTTCTGCTGAAACTTTCTGTCTGTTTAACTTAATTTTGAAAAAGTCACTCTATTTTGAAACTATTACAAAATAGAGTGTAAATAGGATGTGTTTCAACTAAATTTTGAAAATAGGGTTAAGCAGGTAAATTGCGGTACATTAACTAGATTCGACCAGAAAACCCAGACATAAAAATAAAAATCTTAACTTCAAAACTCACATAAGATATATGAATCATAACACGTACAGAGTTTCTTTTGATATGCAACATCTTAATATAAATGCGGTTTAGCAGGTGTCTGATTTAAATTGACTCTAAAGAAATAGACATTAAAAACATGCTTGTCATTTGCTGCTTAATATTAACCTTTTCAATAATGAAACATAACAAAATTTATTTTTGTATCAAATATTAAAATCTGAACTTTAATGTTTCTGTTGATAGATTCAAAAAGCTAAATTTATCAGTGTTGCCACAGGTTGGTGTTCCAGTACCAGCGTCATAGTCTGTCACTATTAACCATTTACATATTTAATGCCCATATGATGGATTATACATTGTTTTATATTCAAAAGGAAGATATATTTACTTATAATTTTCAATTACCTAGACTTAGAAATACATTTTAAAATAAACTATTTATTTATACTGTTTATTTGTATATTTTTTTCAAAATGGTGGAATATTCCGCGGTGGAATTTTCCACATATTGTATTCAACGGCGGTGGAATCTTCCTGGTGGAACTTTCCGCGGTGGAATTTACCGGCCACGTTATATACATATATAAAACTTATTGACTGACATTTAGAAGTATTTTATAATTTTAAAGTTAAAATCTTACGTTTTACAAAGCTTCTTTACTTTTTGAAAATTGCAGACGCTAATTGGCCACTACGAACTGCTAAACATCCATGCATTCTTTAGATGGTCGATGACAGGACTCTATGTAGCGTTGAAAAATCAATTCTGTTGATTCCTTTTATGATCTTTGCCTTGAGGTCTGCAGTTGCAGTGGGGTTCTTCCTGTATAATTCGCTTTTCAAATAACCTCACGAATAATCAGGAACTGTTAGGACGTGAGACCTGGACGCCCATTCAATATCACCAAATTTTGAAAGTAACTTGGCAGGAAATTTATTCATCAGAGTAGCCAATGAAACTCGTGTTATGTGACATGTGGCACCACCGTCTTGCTTAAAATTGTAATGACCAATATCATTTTCTGATACTATAGAGAAACAATAATCTTTAAATAAGGTTTTGAATTAACAGTGACTGCAATTCCCGACATATCTTCAAAAAATATGGTCCAATATCTTGATGCGCCGTAACTGCGCACCAAACTGTGACTCGTTGAGAATGAAGAGGTGAGGCGTGGATAGTTTCAGGGTTTCGACTTGCCCAAACTATTGGAATTTTGTTTGTTAGCAGTACCATCCAAACAGAAGTGAGATTAAATTGACATGATAAATTCTTCCTGAAAATTAGTGTTCATTTCGATTATTTCAAGAAATGACGAAACAAGTTGTCTCTTTTGTCAAATGAAAATTTGGAGCAAAACCGTAGCTAACCCCCACTTGTAGTGAAATTCGACTACCTGATGAATTAGGAGTCATTTAAACAGTACCGCTGATCACTTCAACGTTTTGCTCTATCCGTACGGTTCTTAGTCTTACAGTTTGCTGTCGAGGTGAAACGTTGCCAGCTGTTTGTAGGTTTTTGACACACCGTTTATAACCTTTAACAGAGTGAGCATTAGGTCTGTTGAACTTGATCTTGGATGCTCGTTGAGCATCAGTTACACTTTCGAAGAGACTGTTGTACTGCGGAGATAAGTTGTACCGTCGAATATCCAGCCATGAGGAAATACGGATTTGTTGGTTTTATATAATTGTTTCAAGACTGCCCGTTTTTTATGCTCACCCTGTAGATATAATACAATATAAAAACTCATGTGTAATATATAGCTAGTTAATTAATTAATTGGGAGAGGATAATATGAAAAATATTTACTCATTTCATTCATCATTCATTTCATTCATCATTCATTTAATTCATCATTCATTTAATTCATCATTCATTTCATTCATCATTCATTTAATTCATCATTCATTTAATTCATCATTCATTTCATTCATCATTCATTTCATTCATCATTCATTTCATTCATCATTCATTTCATTCATCATTCATTTCATTCATCATTCATTTCATTCATCATTCATTTCATTCATCATTCATTTCATTCATCATTCATTTCATTCATCATTCATTTCATTCATCATTCATTTCATTCATCATTCATTTCATTCATCATTCATTTCATTCATCATTCATTTCATTCATCATTCATTTCATTCATCATTCATTTCATTCATCATTCATTTCATTCATCATTCATTTCATTCATCATTCATTTCATTCATCATTCATTTCATTCATCATTCATTTCATTCATCATTCATTTCATTCATCATTCATTTCATTCATCATTCATTTCATTCATCATTCATTTCATTCATCATTCATTTCATTCATCATTCATTTCATTCATCATTCATTTCATTCATCATTCATTTCATTCATCATTCATTTCATTCATCATTCATTTCATTCATCATTCATTTCATTCATCATTCATTTCATTCATCATTCATTTCATTCATCATTCATTTCATTCATCATTCATTTCATTCATCATTCATTTCATTCATCATTCATTTCATTCATCATTCATTTCATTCATCATTCATTTCATTCATCATTCATTTCATTCATCATTCATTTCATTCATCATTCATTTCATTCATCATTCATTTCATTCATCATTCATTTCATTCATCATTCATTTCATTCATCATTCATTTCATTCATCATTCATTTCATTCATCATTCATTTCATTCATCATTCATTTCATTCATCATTCATTTCATTCATCATTCATTTCATTCATCATTCATTTCATTCATCATTCATTTCATTCATCATTCATTTCATTCATCATTCATTTCATTCATCACATTTCATTCATCATTCATTTCATTCATCATTCATTTCATTCATCATTCATTTCATTCATCATTCATTTCATTCATCATTCATTTCATTCATCATTCATTTCATTCATCATTCATTTCATTCATCATTCATTTCATTCATCATTCATTCATTCATCATTCATTTCATTCATTTCATTCATTTCATTCATTTCATTCATTTCATTCATTTCATTCATTTCATTCATTTCATTCATTTCATTCATTTCATTCATTTCATTCATTTCATTCATTTCATTCATTTCATTCATTTCATTCATTTCATTCATTTCATTCATTTCATTCATTTCATTCATTTCATTCATTTCATTCATTTCATTCATTTCATTCATTTCATTCATTTCATTCATTTCATTCATTTCATTCATTTCATTCATTTCATTCATTTCATTCATTTCATTCATTTCATTCATTTCATTCATTTCATTCATTTCATTCATTTCATTCATTTCATTCATTTCATTCATTTCATTCATTTCATTCATTTCATTCATTTCATTCATTTCATTCATTTCATTCATTTCATTCATTTCATTCATTTCATTCATTTCATTCATTTCATTCATTTCATTCATTTCATTCATTTCATTCATTTCATTCATTTCATTCATTTCATTCATTTCATTCATTTCATTCATTTCATTCATTTCATTCATTTCATTCATTTCATTCATTTCATTCATTTCATTCATTTCATTCATTTCATTCATTTCATTCATTTCATTCATTTCATTCATTTCATTCATTTCATTCATTTCATTCATTTCATTCATTTCATTCATTTCATTCATTTCATTCATTTCATTCATTTCATTCATTTCATTCATTTCATTCATTTCATTCATTTCATTCATTTCATTCATTTCATTCATTTCATTCATTTCATTCATTTCATTCATTTCATTCATTTCATTCATTTCATTCATTTCATTCATTTCATTCATTTCATTCATTTCATTCATTTCATTCATTTCATTCATTTCATTCATTTCATTCATTTCATTCATTTCATTCATTTCATTCATTTCATTCATTTCATTCATTTCATTCATTTCATTCATTTCATTCATTTCATTCATTTCATTCATTTCATTCATTTCATTCATTTCATTCATTTCATTCATTTCATTCATTTCATTCATTTCATTCATTTCATTCATTTCATTCATCATTCATTTCATTCATCTTTCATTTCGTTCAAAATCGTACGCCTAATTTTTCTAATTCAAATTTCAATTCCAAACAACAATGAAATTCTCGTCTAATTTGCTAGAACGAAATCACTCCTTCGATCTCTGATATCAAAGAATTTTTTAAATCTAATTTAACAAAGAGGTCAATTCGTAATTAATTTAATCGTTTTGACAAATCAATATATCATTTATTTGTATAATTGATAGCAAGTTGAAATTTGCATTATCCTTTTAATTAGCTTTAAAAGTATTCAATTCAAGATTATTATTATATTATAATTTTGATTTACTATCAGAATGATTTGTATAATGTCTAAAGTAGTTACTTTAAAATAACTAGGTGACAGGTACTCGTAGAGCGCATAGTCCTCGCCGTCGTTTATGAATGAATTTGACCTTCCAATAATCCTTGACCTTTGACCCTATCGCTCCTAAAATCTAACAAAATGATTCCTAGACATTTACCAATCGTCCCACCAAATTTCAGGTAATTTAGATAAAAACTTTTTGAATTATGCGAATAACAAGATTACAAATAGATGTCTACTAAAGCATAACCTTCTGCGATTTGCGAAGGCAACCATTTTGCATCTATAAATTACAACGGGGCTGTCATACATCAATTCAATGAGCATAACAAAGTACTGTTATACCTACACTCGTATTTATCAGATAATAACATTGCCTGTACAGTTGATACTGAATTATGACTCTCACATTTTGTTCATTTGAATACCATCCAATTGTGCTGCAATTCCTTACAGGCAATATTTCATAATGCGCCTTACGAATGTGAAAGGCACATAGTCTATGTGAGGCAGGCACATAGTACATAGACTATGATGAAATACCTAAATTGGACGGCATTCTCGTTCGGACGCATATGAATGGATATGACTCTGAGCGATGCAAATATGAATTGCATTGGAATTATTAATTGAGTGAAGAGCTCTAACTGCATGTAGATCAAGCAGAGTGTTTTGTGGCAGAGGTCAACTCAATGGGTCGGTTATTGGAAATGATTCCCTATTGTTCCGAGGCGTGGATCAAACGATCAAAGGGATCAATTGGATCAGACAGCAATATTGTCTGATTTTCAAAGATTTATTTTATTTGCAGTAGTTATTTTAAAAGCATGTAATTGGATTTAGATAAACTGATATAAGGTTTTAATAAATTAGGTCAAAGTTATCGTGGAAGAGTTGTACATACAAAATCAAAACAATCCGCTGATAACAAGAAAAAGATCAAAAAGTTTATTTTGATTAGAAGTTTTTGATGATCTAGACCGAATAAAAAGTAAATAAATATATATTGATTTACAATAAGAAATATATGAACAACTAAATACAACACATTGACGTGACATTTCTTATTTTGTACTTTAAGAAACTAACCTGCTAATTCCTTTTGAATCTTCTATTTATACACAAAAATACATTTTATTTCAAATTCGATTTATTAAATATTTTCGAAAATATTCTGAAATCAATTCAGAAATATTCTTATTTTCAATAAACTGTCAGTATATTTTTATTTTATATAAATAAAGACTGTACGAAATTGCATAACGGTAGAAAAGGTAACTTTTACATTTATATAACAGACTGTAGCTTTTAACTCAAAGTAACTTTTAACGGTATTTTACAGGCAAAATAAACGTAGCAAGTAGGAAATAAATTTGGTAGTGTTTTGTTTACAAAATTCCTTCTTACTTTTTTCTATTTTTAAATATACCTCAAATAAGAATTGAGTCATGAAATCAACTATTGCGCTAATTTTACATTTGATAAAGAAAAGAAATGTGATTTAATAAAACCATTTAAATCATGCTCTCGTATTTTGTTTGTGTAGAATACTTTCCCCTTTGCTTTAGGTACAAAGTGTACTGAACATTTGAAATGAAAATTAAGAAAAAATAAACTGTAAAATGCTTTATGTAGTATTTAAAACAAAATGCAGAATGATCTATGATTCTCTGAAGACTCAGATAAAATATACTGAAACTAGAATACCAGAGTGCACTCTACAGTAGGAGTTCAATTCTTTGTATTCTGATGAATTGAAACTATTAAAAACATAAATAATCATCAACATTAACAACTTATGTGACATATCTTTGAAATGTTACCATTTTTCTACTTACATATACATATGTATGTACCTAAATGGAAGAATGATAATTGAAGTTGAATTATCTGTAAGATATTTAGTTGAATTATCTGTAAGATAATTTAAGTTGAATTATCTGTAATATAATTCAGTTGAATTATCTGTAAGATAATTTAAGTTGAATTATCTGTAAGATAATTTAAGTTGAATTATCTGTAAGATAATTCAGTTGAATTATCTGTAAGATAATTCAGTTGAATTATCTGTAAGATAATTTAAGTTGAATTATCTGTAAGATAATTCAGTTGAATTATCTGTAAGATAATTCAGTTGAATTATCTTACAGATAATTTAAGTTGAATTTCACAACTGAATTATTATCTTAGAAAATAAATGATCTTTTTATCATCTAATAATTTAGCATATTGATTATTTTCACAGTATTAATTTTCCACCTGCGAAGAAGACGACGACCGAATGTAATTTATTTAAATTAATAGTTCAAACTGTAACAGTTTCCAATAGATAATTATCTGTGTTTCCTGTATCTAATATTTACCTACCAAAATAAGATATTCCAATAAGGCTGTTCGCGTTTCTCCCCAGGAAGACCTGCATTGAATTTCAAGTTCTTTTTCAGGAGAATTTGTTCTTGCTCCTTATTCTTATGCGCTTATCGGCATTCACAGAAATGAGGCGAAGGAAGCCGATGTAATTATGCTAAGTAGTTACGAGAAATGACATGGGAGGCTACCTTCTCAACTGAACTAATTTAAGCTACAATGTGAACACTGAAGCAATAATTAACCCACTGTTTTTCATTAAGGAATGGATAGAAATTCAATAGAGAAAAATTATAGAGAGAAATATTGTATTTAAAGAATTTGTTTCTTTTGCAGCCTTGGATTCCTTCCAAATTCATTAGTTAGAAATGCTTTGATTTATAATATAAATAGCATAGATGTCTGTACCTAATAAAGGTGTAGATTAGATCATAGCTACCAATTGACTTCACTCAGACCACTTAGGCAACAGTCACAATTTAGCTCTCCAGCCTCATGATAATTTCTTCTTCCTACCACCTGGGATTTGAATTAGAGTCTCTAACTTTTTTGCTACAATGCACTTCCCTGCTTAACTGCATTGCTATAATGCACTTCCCTGTTTTACTGCATTGCTATAATGCACTTTCCTGTTTAACTACTTTGCTACAATGCACTTCCCTGTTTAACTGCATTGCTACAATGCTCTTCCCTGTTTAACTACATTGCTATAATGCACTTCCCTGCTTAACTGCATTGCTATAATGCACTTCCCTGTTTAACTGCATTGCTATAATGCACTTAACTGTTTAACTGCATTGCTACAATGCACTTCCCTGTTTAACTGCATTGCTACAATGCTCTTCCCTGTTTAACTACATTGCTATAATGCACTTCCCTGCTTAACTGCATTGCTATAATGCACTTAACTGCTTAACTGCAATGGTACAATGCACTTCCCTGCTTAACTGCATTGCTATAATGCACTTAACTGCTTAACTGCAATGGTACAATGCACTTCCCTGCTTAACTGCATTGCTATAATGCACTTCCCTGTTCAACTGCATTGCTACAATGCACTTTCCTGCTTAACTGCATTGCTATAATGCACTTTCCTGCTTAACTGCATTGCTCCAATGCACTTCCCTGTTTAACTGCAATGGTACAATGCACTTAACTGCTTAACTGCAATGGTACAATGCACTTAACTGCTTAACTGCTTAACTGCATTGCTATAATGCACTTAACTGCATTGCTATAATGCACTTAACTGCATTGCTATAATGCACTTAACTGCATTGCTATAATGCACTTAACTGCATTGCTATAATGCACTTAACTGCATTGCTATAATGCACTTAACTGCATTGCTATAATGCACTTAACTGCATTGCTATAATGCACTTCCCTGTTTAACTGCATTGCTATAATGCACTTCCCTGTTTAACTACATTGCTATAATGCACTTCCCTGCTTAACTGCATTGCTATAATGCACTTAACTGCTTAACTGCAATGGTACAATGCACTTCCCTGCTTAACTGCATTGCTATAATGCACTTAACTGCTTAACTGCAATGGTACAATGCACTTCCCTGCTTAACTGCATTGCTATAATGCACTTCCCTGTTCAACTGCATTGCTACAATGCACTTTCCTGCTTAACTGCATTGCTATAATGCACTTTCCTGCTTAACTGCATTGCTCCAATGCACTTCCCTGTTTAACTGCAATGGTACAATGCACTTAACTGCTTAACTGCAATGGTACAATGCACTTAACTGCTTAACTGCTTAACTGCATTGCTATAATGCACTTAACTGCATTGCTATAATGCACTTAACTGCATTGCTATAATGCACTTAACTGCATTGCTATAATGCACTTAACTGCATTGCTATAATGCACTTAACTGCATTGCTATAATGCACTTAACTGCATTGCTATAATGCACTTAACTGCATTGCTATAATGCACTTCCCTGTTTAACTGCATTGCTATAATGCACTTAACTGCAATGCAAAATCTAATTCTGTGTATGTCTCATTAGGTTCCCATACATTTTCCCGAAAAAAAGAAACGTATTCATCGGCTAATTCGTTAAAAAACTGTTTCTTTTTTTAGATAATTGTTGAAAGATTTTAAAGTTACACTCACTGTGACACGTTCTAACACTCACTGTGACACGTTCTATCACTCACTGTGACACGTTCTAACACTCACTGTGACACGTTCTAACACTCACTGTGACACGTTCTAACACTCACTGTGACACGTTCTAACACTCACTGTGACACGTTCTAACACTCACTGTGACACGTTCTAACACTCACTGTGACACGTTCTAACACTCACTGTGACACGTTCTAACACTCACTGTGACACGTTCTATCACTCACTGTGACACGTTCTAACACTCACTGTGACACGTTCTAACACTCACTGTGACACGTTCTAACACCCACTGTGACACGTTCTAACACCCACTGTGACACGTTCTAACACCCACTGTGACACGTTCTAACACTCACTGTGACACGTTCTAACACTCACTGTGACACGTTCTAACACCCACTGTGACACGTTCTAACACTCACTGTGACACGTTCTAACACCCACTGTGACACGTTCTATCTAACTAATAGAAAACATATTATAAAATATATTGGTTTATTTATATGTATTTTTAAATCATTTTTATTTTATAATATGTTGGTGTATATTTTTATGTAGTGTTTATTTCACAGTAAAATAATATTATAAATCAATGTTGCAAAATAAGCATTCAAAAACCTTCCAAATATACACATAATGATACAATGAAAATATATCAAATATTTCTTTTTAATTTATCAACATTTATTCATCTCGTATATTAAATTCCATTCATTGATATATCACTGATGTAATCATTGATATATCACTGATGTAATCATTGATATATCACTGATGTAATCATTGATATATCACTGATGTAATCATTGATATATCACTGATGTAATCATTGATATATCACTGATGTAATCATTGATATATCACTGATGTAATCATTGATATATCACTGATGTAATCATTGATATATCACTGATGTAATCATTGATATATCACTGATGTAATCATTGATATATCACTGATGTAATCAGGTTATATCAATAGCAACCTTGAGACAATCTCCATGAACGCCTTATTTCAATATTTAAACTGCTCCTTTTCGTTGCAGTGTAATATACTCCAAATAAGAAGAGTCTTCGGATTTACAAATATTAGCGTTGCACAGTCTCCTGAAAATGTGCCGAGGTAAAAAATGGGATTTTGAGAGTCGTGCGGAAATCTTTGAGTTTAAAAGAAGGCAATTGCGACCGTGGAGTCGAGATAGAGATTCCAGTGCTGATTTCAAGAGGAATAATTCTCTGAAATAAATGACTGGTAACTTCGATAAGAGCAAGAATGTATGAGTCGGCAAAACAAAAACCACTTTAGACGATAGCCAATAATTTGAAATGGTATTGTAATTGTTTTAGATAACATTTTCAATTCTATGAAATAGTTGAAAAGAAATGTGATAAACCGTGATCGGAAGATATAATATTAACGATAAAATTTGTTGTAAGGAACTAATAAAACCACCAGTTGTTTTATAAATGTAATGCGCAGTGAAGGGTCACTATCATCAGAAGACACATTCAAATAATGTCTACTATTCTTCCATTGCTACTTTTCTCTACATTAGCTAATTCTAAATGCAAATTCTCGACTGTCAAATCTCCCGAATTTATTCTTCATTTGTTGCCTGTAAGAGCCAAAGGGAAGTCGCAAGATCTTCTCTGTGCAATGAAGTCAGGAGAGACAAACATGTAGGTAGACTCTTGTGCTAACAGAGATCGTGCCACCACGCTCAATTTCCATTCAATTTACTCCAATGACCAATTGTTCAATGTAGGGAAGAGGAAAAAGTTTAGAGTGGCTTTTGGCGTCATAGTAGGCTTCCGATTTTGATGGAGCAGTTTTAGAAATGAGAGTGTTTTAGAATAACATTTTATTCTGAAGATTTCAATTCTTTCAGGTTGAAAATTCGGTTTGCCCAAAAGAGTTAAATTTCTTCCGTCTAAAATTAGGAAGAATATTGCAAGATGTGCATAAGGTTTTTAAGGTACTGATGATTTCTATCGATTTTGTGTTATAAGCATAATGTTTTAACCGATAACGTTTTTAACGTTAGTTCTTCTCTGATTGGTCGACAAGGAGGAGGAGCCAAGAGGGGACAGAACCTTAACCCGTTAGTGCTCCGCCTCTTGTCGGCTCCTCCTCCATGTACATAGCTATATGTTGAATTAAATTATATTTAAACTAATAAGAACTTAGAAAATCTCAGCATAGATGACACTGTTGTAGCTTTTTATTTCCACTAGTATGTTCCACTGGACTGATAATAATAACCTGATAGGGGAATACACTTATTGGTTAATCTCCACATCCAATCTAGGAGTTAGTAGCCTTAAAAATATTATCCTAAAAAACTCATCAGAAAGAACAATATCATTAAAACTGTATTATTAGTGGTAGTAACCAACTAATTTCTAATTTTAGAGGTGGTTCCCTGAACATTTAGCGCAGTAAGATCTTCCATATAGGCAGATCATCTAGACTAATGTCAATCAAATGTTATTAGGTGTAAATTGAAGATATGAAATATAGTAGATCCTATATAATAAAGAAGAACGTTGGTGGTATGAAAGATTGATCATATACATATGTTATATGGAAGTAAAGTAAATATTAAACTCCTGCCATGTGCATACATAAAGAAAAAGGAAAAGCCACAGTCCCCCTTGACCAGATATCATTTAAGGAAACTGTCAACTTTGTAGAATGCTATTATGAACCTGAATTCATTCCCTCGCAAACGAATGTGAACCGGGCTCTATTTAGCATAATATATAGCTCTCTTATTGGCTAAATCACTGGCATTATGGCAATAAAGAAGAGCTAGAGTCCTTTATGTTCTTTCCAACATACGGTGCGATACATAGTGTGATTTCTCACCGAGATTTCTTACCTAGAACCTAACAAAGTAAAGCTGAGTGCTCTGCAGTCGTAATCTTACAACAGATTGCATTTCCACAACATATATCTCAATATATTTGGCAGTAAATGACTGTTGTATATTATTAATATGCTAAGATATATATTGATAATTCAAAAGGTTCAGAATTCAGTCTTAGTATATCGTGAAAGAGGCATTAATTCAAATGTGTCCCATGATAATTTGTAGAAGTGATATTCTCGTGACTTGAATCTGACAGTTTAATGAGGTGGCATAAATTTTATACTATTGGACACTATTCGAATGAATAACTGCTTTTCTGTCTCCTTTCGAACTTCAATGGCTACTAAGGAAAATGAAGTGGAAAAGGCTAGCCTCTATTTAGGTATAGCAAGGAACTATAGCGTACTATAGATTTCCCAATGGGACATAATCTCTGAAAGTAATGTAACATTTCAAAATGAGAGTCCACAAAGTTCCCAAATGATAATTGAGCTCAATTGGAGAAATCTTTTCTTCGATTTTGTTGCGGCTGCCAAATTGAAATAATAATTGAAGAACTTGCGTCTCCTTGTGACTTTCGGACGATATCATTAAAGAGTAATGGGCTTAAAGAACTTATTTGATTGATTATTAACATCATTTGGAATCTGTGATTACAATCCATAAATTGAAATGATTCTAATGTAGGAGTATGAAATTTAATTTTTAATGCTGTTTGATATTTATTGAAATACCATTATTTTTTTTGTTTTAAAAGATATCATTTTTCATAAGACTATTATTTTATACAGGGTGTTTTATTTTAGTACCCACAAAATTTGTCAGTTTGAATAAAAACCAAAAATAAGTATTTTTCAGGAATAAAAAAATGTCCAAAAATGTTTCGTTATCGAGATAGGGATACTTACCCTGAATCTAGGGTAATTGTTTGACATTCATAGGGGGTTTCACATAAAATAAACAAATTGTTTCACGTTACTGACATATTTTGTCGGAACTGAAATGAATGAAACACTTTATATGAGCTTTTATATAGAAACACATGAAATTATACTTAAATGTCAAGATATTCGTGATGTTGAGTGCCCATATGAAGCAAGTTATTGAAATGTCATGCCTGATCTACATCAACTTAATGGACCTAAATGTCAGAAGAAAGTATGGTGAATCCTTTTACTTTTATAACATATGATAATTAAATATATTGTGTTTACACTCATTTAGAAAGTTCATATAAAATCATTATAGTTTGGTAGTTACATGAAGTAATTTAATTTTGTGATTTATTTTTAGTTCCGTGTTATCGGAATTTTTTTTTCAATCATATAAGAAAAGAAGTTAAAAGTTAAATAATAATTAATTATCAATTAATAATTAATTAATAATTATAAACCGTCCGATAACTTGGAGCTTACACTACATCACAAATTTGAAAAGAATATGAAGTTGTCAGCTTTGATTCTGTACACTTAGGGAGAGTTATGGTGGGGCTATAGAAGATTGGGAGGGGAGAGTTATGGTGGAGCCATGGAAGATTGAGAGGCGAAAGTTAATGTGGGGCCATAGAAGATTGAGAGGTGAAAGTTAATATGGGGCCATAGAAGATTGAGAGGACAGAGTTATGGTGGGGCCATAGAAGATTGAGAGGGGAGAGTTAGTGTGGGGCTATAGAAGATTGGGAGGGGAAAGTTATGGTGGAGCCATGGAAGATTGAGAGGTGAAAGTTAATGTGGGGCCATAGAAGATTGAGAGGTGAAAGTTAATATGGGGCCATAGAAGATTGAGAGGACAGAGTTATGGTGGGGCCATGGAAGATTGAGAGGGGAGAGTTATGGTGGGGCCATGGAAGATTGGGTGGAATACTATCTTATGTCTAATAATCTATTAAAAATGTCTCTTTACAGGTAATCTTTTCCCAATATAATGAATTCACGTGCTCACCTTACCAATCTAGAGCAACAAATCCAAGAATGGATCTAAGAGATCTAGTTAGCAGGTAGTATGTAAGGTACCATCTAACTCTACTTCTTCAGCATGCTGTACTTCTGTCACCTTTGTCTACTTTGCTCCACTTTACGTACAGGTGAGCTTTACAGTAAGGTTTATAATGATAGTAGAGGTGATCTTTACATAAAGAACTTCTTTGTAATGATCACCAAATTTCTCCAATTTGGTTGAATACTTTTTGAGTTATGAATGACCTTGACCTTTGACTCGTTGGCTCCCAAAATCTGATAAAATGTTCCTGGTTATTGAGTAATCGTCCCACCAAATTTCATGAAGTTTGGTTGAATATTTTTTGAGTTATGCGATTAACAGTATTACCAATAAATTATGATAACAAAACTACAAATAAATAAAACCCTAACAAAAACATAACCTTCTGCAATTTTACGTGGGTGGTAAGGTCGGAAAGTAGCTCCACAATATATAGTTGAGAAAATGAAAGCGAGATGCTAAGTCATTCCACAGATGTGCACAGCGTCCCTTGTGAACAGGCAGGAAATGTTCAGACTGAGAAAATCATGCTTCCAAAGGCATATACTATGTAATGTATTTGAAATTATATTTAATTATTCAAACAAAAGAATTAACAATACTCTGCTGCAATGTTTACTTAAGTTCAAACAATCATTATTTTCCATAAGAACTTCTATCCAAATAGTCAGAATGAAATATTACTTCGTAGTACTTATGTACCTACTTACTAATTCCAATAAATGGATTAAACTTTTATTAAAGTGTAAAAACTCATAAAACAGTAAAACACGAAAACCATAAACATTAAAGGTGTTTAGTTTCCTGTTTGTACTCAGGTCAGTCCAAATGTTCTGCTTAAAACTACGAATTAAATATCGTTTAAATAGCAATAGTCTGTAGGTTACAATCGAAAAGTTATAATTCAATAAAGGCTTTAAGTACCAAAAGAAGCACAGTAGAAGAATTCAATCTCAGATCTTCAGACACTCTAAAGTACGGATGCGAAGTAAAGTGTTTCCGTTGAAAATCAAAGAGCATCACAAATTTTTCTTAGGACTCAGTCGATTGAAGCATAGCTCTGAGATGAGAGAGTTGCTTGCAGAAAGAACCATTGAAAGATTGAAGAAAGAACACTTTGTGCCCCATCAACAAAGTAGTAGACCTCATCTTGAACCTCTATTGCTTTCACATTTTTCCACTGTTGGCCGCAGCCTAAAGCAAATTGGCAAAGTGAAACGTTATATCAAATTAGTCTGTACTTTGTTATTATTGTTGTATGCTTTTAATTAATGGGTATGTTTAGACGATAAAGTATATTTTTATCACATTTTTTGTTCTAAGAGAGTTGGTGTCTTCGAATCGAAACATTTAGTAGTATTTCAAATTCTATTTCAAGTATTGAATTCAAACGAAGAATAAAGGGCAAACTAACAATGGATTCAAACCACTCACGAGTAACAATATGATGTAAACAATATTAATTAAAACAATATAAACTCAGTGACAACAAGTTATTATAACTAACATCTTGGTGTCAGTCGGCTATAGGCAATCATATCAAATCAATAAACAAAATTTAGTTGTTTTAGTTCACTAAAACAACGCAGAGTTACTGCCTAAGATTTTAAATAAACTGGTACAGTACCTGTTGTTCATTTCTTAAAAAATCAATTAATATAATATGGGTTTATAACAATAAAGTACTTATTATCTAACTTAATAATTTTTTAACTCTCATAAGTAGAGACTATGATTTTTTCAATTATAATGTTAGTGTGATTGGTATTATTAATGATACAGCCGCAAACTATTTTTCTCCTTTTTAAAGTATGTGTTTCCGCGATTTTACACCAACAATGCTAATAATTTTTCAAAAGGTGCTTTTCTAAATAAAAGTGTGACACACGGACAGACGGACCTGGTTCTTATTATAGCATAGAAACATTGAGTGAAAAAGTGAGCTCCAACTAGGGAAGGCATGAAGGTATAAGATACAAGATGCTTGTATATGTTAAAATATCACAGACTTTATTGCAAAATGCAGCAACATGTAGTTCATAGAAAAATAAAAATTAGAAACATGCATTGAATTAATAGACTATCTATATACAATAACTTTATTGAAATCTGAGGTTATCAAAGGACATAAAACTGTATATAAAACTAACTAACAAAAGATTACTCCGTGCAGTATCATAGTATGATGCAACAACCTACATTCTAAAACACTGTAAGTTTTATTGGCGTCAGTCAAGCGCTACTTGAAGTAGTTAAACTTATTCTATAAATTATAGTTATATCGACACTAACAGTTCTTCTTGCGACTAGGATACCTTTTACTGCATCTTTTACGGCTGAAATCTTCGATTAGCCTCGGCAAAATATCTCCGGGAACAATTTGAATGCAGTGACAATTGGCTGTCAATTGCAATTTGGCACACATTAGGAAACTCTAGGGAGCCACTTTGCCAGTTTTAGGAGACACTTGATAGAAGAAACAGACACTTTAACTCATTTGAAATAAATGAGATCATTTAGTGTATCTTCCTTATTTTGGTGCTACGTGAAGAATATCAAGGAAATTGATTTAAATGATTTCTGTTATTGAAACCAAGATATAAAGCAATTAAGTTACGTATTCCCGTACAGTTACGTATTCCCGTACAGTTACGTATTCCCGTACAGTTACGTATTATCGTACAGTTACGTATTCCCGTACAGTTACGTATTATCGTACAGTTACGTTTTCCCGTACAGTTACGTATTTTCGTACAGTTACGTTTTCCCGTACAGTTACGTATTCCCGTACAGTTACGTATTCCCGTACAGTTACGTATTCCCGTACAGTTACGTATTCCCGTACAGTTACGTATTCCCGTACAGTTACATATTCTCGTACAGTTACGTAATCCCGTACAGTTACGTATTCCCGTACAGTTACGTTTCCCGTACAGTTACGTATTCCCGTACAGTTACGTATTTTCGTGCAGTTACGTTTTCCCGTACAGTTACGTATTTTCGTACAGTTACGTATTCCCGTACAGTTACGTTTCCCGTACAGTTACGTATTCCCGTACAGTTACGCATACGAGATAAAAATTAATTGATACTAATTCTCTAATTCATTTACGATCGAATAATGGTTTTTAAATCTAATTACGATAAAATAATCAGGTACTTTTGTCACGTGCCATCGATTCCTTCCGACACTTCACTGAGTATATATTATGATGAGACCTCTTTATCATTGATTTAGGGGACATAATTTATAGGGAGATGCTTTAGCGATGCTGAAACGGGTAACTCTTTCCTCTGGTTTGGAAGATTTATGTCCCGCCACAGGATTCGACTATTAATGAGCCTAGCCTTTGGGGGGGGGGGGGAGGAGGAGGGATTTCTGCATCTGTGATAGGAATAGACTTCAAAGATTTATTCGAACTGCTCCCATACGTTAGATAGGAGTACCGGGAGAAATACTCGCATCAAATACATTTTAACTGCAAACGCTATAGATGGGAGGTAAGGCCCAATATGCCTGGTTGCTTCTATGTCAATTATTCAGTAATTTTAACTAGGTAGTATGGTCTGCACTTTAAAAGAAGGATTTAGATTTATGTGTAATACCTTGTATACATATAATACTCCCTCATAATCGATTTCGAATTTAAAATAATAGTAATTTTACAATATTAGAATAGAATTGGATTATAAAATATATCTAAAATATAGCGTACATATTTTAACACCCTTTAAATTTGGTCAAAAACAGTATTCACAATATTACTTATTATTTAATTAGTATTGCTAATAAATTAGTATCATTAAAGAGGTGTATCGAAAGCCATTTAAATAATTAGTTAAGCCTGCAATAAATTCGAATCTTCATTTGTATTTTTATTTGTAGTCAGGTCATCAGTCAATGGGAAAGGTTCTAACCATTGCAGAAGAATTTCCCGAATGCCATTTATTTAGATTGGTTCTCATTTTTCAGGGCCTTTAATTAATTGCTGTGAATCCCTCATTCAAGACACGATTAAAGAGCTCAGCCTAGCGGGAAAATGTCTTAATTACCTCTGAAGGCGCTCGCTATCTGACTTAGCAAAGCTAGCGTGAAAACCTCAGTTAGAGGAAAGACTGTGAAGACCTCAAATTATAATATCTGATCGTTGGCTCACGATCTGCGGTGATAAAAAGAGCATCTGTCTACGGAAATAAATGATTAGAAGACAAATGATAGCAATTTAAGTTATTTCCAAAAGAGTAAAGACTGTCTGATTTGCTGCATATGTGTAATTGTAATATCTGATCGTTGGTTTACGACTCAAGATTAAACGCAATGATAAAAACTATCGTGTTTATCTATTTACCAAATAAATGATTATAAAGAAAACAATCTTGATTTATAATACATTTTAAAACACTTACACTTTATTGTTTTTTGACGGACATTCATGACTAATATTCCCGCTGAAGATGTCCGAAATTATGATATTTTACGATAAAATACCATCAATATTTACCGTAATGGACAATAACAGACAGACGAACTGCCGTTAGTTGCGCACAATTGTGAAATTAAAAAAAATTATTATGTTTTCATTGCCTATATATTACAAGAATGTCATAATTTTTTTTCGTTTTATTTTTAAGCTCAAATTAATTAATGACATAGCGGGCTAACTGTTAGCAGAGTTAATAGAATAACAATTAGTGTCCCCTGTTAATCTTCTCTGGCCCCACCATAATTAACTTTGTGGGATGACAATCGTGTGGCTAATGTAATAAATGAGACTACCTCTTTTCTATGTCTTTTCGACGTCAAGTAATTGGCTAGGGAAACAATTAGAGGTACTGGGGTAAGTTACGAACTATCGGACAGTTCCACATCTTCGGTCATTTAAGAAATAAATATTATTATTTATCTTCTATATATATTTATTTCTATATGATTGAAGACGTGGAGCCGTACAATAATTAGGAACTTACCTTATATCGAAGACAGTTTTTCATGATGCCATTAAAAGAGTCGTATACGAAATCTAAAGAGAAAAAGTACTTATAATATTCCATTAAACTTTTATCTTATATTTACTTTTATGAAAACTCTGACAATTTAACCAGTTTTTGTAGAACTTTGAAAAAATTTCTATGTTTATCAAAATACTATAAATATGAATTAGAAATATTGTTATTTTTAACTGAAAAAGGCAAGAATTCTAAATATGAAAAATGTTACCCGATTGCCTCCCTCAAAATGAAACAGATTTTTGTAAAATGGTTTATAACTTCTTTTAAAATTAAAGTCAGTATTGATTGAAAAAATGACATTTTCTCTATAGAGAATTTAATTGTAATAATAAATAGTTTTATAGAATTTAAGTTACAAACTATGGGTCAGTTTCATATCTTCGGTCATAAAAGAAAATTATTTTATTCTTTTTTCTTATGTGACCGAAGATGTGAAAGTGACCGTTAATTCTTGACTTACCCTTAAGTATATCATATTAAGTTATTTCGCTAGCAGTCCGTTACTCCTGATGATGAAGTACTTACACTATCCGGTAGTTGTTTATTATCTCCCCCACCCTAGTCACTAATTATGTAAATGGTGTACCACTCCTGATGAAGAAGTTGCTAGGAGAGCTGAACAAGCAGCTACTTTGGGGGGTCGAAACCCCTATGATTTGATTAGCGATTCGAGAGGCCGAATCTTAATATTGAAATTCAATAATCTTCGATAATGTAATTTAAACTGAATGAATCATTATTGGGATCTAGAATTGTGATTTTAAAAGACCGGATTTAAGGCTAATGAATTGTTGACGTCTTGACTTTCATTGCCAATTTCAATGGTGAAAAATTAGGTGTTTTTGTTTTTCATTGATAGATTTATGTCGTTAAATATATATGCAATATATATGTTTTATTATATTTGTATATTTATTTATGTATATATAATGAAATAGAATAAAACACTTCTGGCTCACTTTGATAATTCATTCATGCTCCCCTACATTTAAATAATGTATATCCTGATATATAATAATATACATTATTATGAATAAGCATACTAGATAAGACCTTAATTCCTTTGTTTATGTTGCACTACATTAAAGCATATTATCCCCTACATATCATGTGACAATGACGCAAGAGTCAAAGGATGGAGAGTGATCCTCTAAAGCCCCTGAAAGCTTTCGAGTGTCTGTCCACAATAAAGATGCAACCAAGTCTATTTATCCACAGACCTTAGCACTATAAGAAAAAGGCACAACTGAACCTTAATGAATTTACTTTAAACCTGAATTACCGGCAGCTTCGAAAAGAAATTAAACACAAGGGACTTCAAGAAGCAGTCAGAAAGGAAAGTGGCTCCATTAACAAAGTCACCTACTTTACAATGCTCATGGATACTGTAAAGCTACTCCGTACATATACTCGCTTACCAAGGAATATCACAAAAAGGACACAAGCACCGGTTATTTAGATAGAAAATGATCTCTCGTATATCAACTTTATTCAAGAATTTCTGTAACACATTTTCATACTTTGTGTTTTTTCTGTTTTATGATTCACACAAATGGAATTTAGTCACGACAAATGTAACTCATACACTTATGTATACAACTCTTGCTTCTAATAAAAACCTCCTTCTATATGATCCGTTCACTCAAGTGGATGAAAATTACGAATAAAATGTTAGATTACTCTTTGATTATATGTATTATACATTCTATCGACTAGATTAAATTCAGATCGAATCAGAAGTATAAAAGCGGTTCTCGAATTACGATATTCTGAACAAATATTAATTTGAAAGTTCAAAGGCGTAAAAACCTAAATTGATTTCTGGCAAAAGTAGAGAATTTCTAACTCGTGAGAAAGAAAATAAATCTCTTACGTTTTTATCCGGATTGATTGGAAGAATCATGAGCATTAGACTAACAAATTGGTTGATGGAGATTGAAATTGAGTGAATTTGGAAGATTTAAAATAAAGAGAAAGGTAGAGGCGAACAGAAAATAGTCGTTATTATTAGTATGACTGCAGTGAACCTTTAAATGACTGCAGTGAACCTTTAAATGACTGCAGTGAACCTTTAAATGACTGTTGTGAACCTTTAAATGACTGCAGTGAACCTTTAAATGACTGCAGTGAACCTTTAAATGACTGCAGTGAACCTTTAAATGACTGCAGTGAACCTTTAAATGACTGTAGTGAACCTTTAAAGGACTGCAGTGAACCTTCAAATGACTGCAGTGAACCTTTAAATGACTGCAGTGAACCTTTAAATGACTGCAGTGAACCTTTAAATGACTGTAGTGAACCTTTAAAGGACTGCAGTGAACCTTTAAATGACTGCAGTGAACCTTTAAATGACTGTTGTGAACCTTTAAATGACTGTTGTGAACCTTTAACCGTATATCATCTTTTCTTGTCTCTATTCATTCATCTCATTCCTATTCAACACGTGTGTTATTTTATTTCCATTTTATCAGTCTAGACGTTAATCATCAATAAACTTTGCGCAAAGTGTGCGCCTTTTTACCAAACTATGGATAATGTTAACTATTTCTCAGAAGTATTTACTAACTTTATCTAAGAGTTGAATTAATACTAAAGTGCGTACCATTGGAAAAATATTAACTCTTCACTGTGCACTTTATTTACAACTATTGGTGGTTGTTTTAACTATTAACCAACGGTTGTTTTAACCATTCACCGATGGTTATTTTAACCATTCATTTACGGTTGTCATAACCATTCACTGTCGGTTGTTTTAACCATTCACTGTCGGTTGTTTTAACTATTCTCTGAAAGTTAGTTTCACAAAATTATGCTTATATCAAATAATGAAAAAACATTTTAGTATGTAACAAAATAGTTCAACACCAGCTATATATATTCTTCATCGAAATAATTCATCTATGAACGTGCAATGGAATACAGTTCTATTTATATATCCAATATATTCTGTTTTGATCTCTAAATTACAATTCTGCTACATAATATTACATCAAAAACAGCTCTTAATTGTTTTGATTAAATCATACCATGAAAAGTAAAATGTTAAAAATGTATTCATTAAAAAAGGCAAAAATATTACATTGACCAAATTGTTTATGCAAAATTTGTTCATTCCTCAATTGGAAGGATTAATATTATTTTTCATTTATTTCCAGGAATGCCGCTGAAGCTTCCATTCGTCGAAACGTCGTCCAATTCAACGTCTAATCCGAGCGAGAAAGATGTCACTAATTTTTATCTTGTGAAACCGCAAGTCTTTGCTAGCTCCATTCATCCTAAAAACTTCTTCCTCGCGATGGATTACAGAAAAGTGAATTTAGCTTCGACAGCGAAACCATCTTATAAGACTCTGGATTTCAGACTTAAAACCTTTGAGCAATTTAAGAATATATCAAATTTGGCCAAGGTGACACCTCCGGTACTTAGTAGAAAGAAGAAGTGTAGCCGGAGACATGGAAAAGCTATTAGTATTTCACATTCAGAAAAAGGAGAGGGGGGTATTGAAGATAAAAACAAGAGCTGTAGTGATATCCCTCCAAGAATTAGCCTTGCCCACAAGAACAAAGTTTCTGTTTCTGCAGTCTCAACAGCTGCAAAAACAGTCAAAAAAATGAACCGAGAAAAAGTGGACGGATTAAATGCCTGTAGACAGAACGCCAAAAACCACGAACGAAGAAAACAGGATTCACTGCAGATCGAAAATGAATCCCCTTCTCTATTTCAACATAGTGGAGAAAGGAAAATAATGTATTTACTTCCCTTTAAAGATGCCAAGGAATTGAAAAATGAATTGGTATTGAAGCGGGGATTGCGAGATCAGCACTTTGAACTTGGAGGAAAAATATTTCCTGCTTTCAAGGAGGAAAATATGGAGGATAGTTCAGAGGAGACAAGAAAAGAGAACATAACTTACGTCACATTTAAGCCAAAGTATTTATTATCATCTTACGTATTTAGAAATAAAAGTAATTATATATTTAATGATATCCGACATAAGCGCAGTATATCAGTTAACAAATCAATAAATTCCAAATACGTTCAAATGGATGAGACTAAGCCATACAAGAACAGTTCGAATGATTCAAAAATTCAATTAGTGTTTCCGATAATGGCGAACAGGAAATCAAATATCAAACCTATTAAGCCAATGGATTTAAATGCTCTAAATATATCAGTAAACAGCAATGAAAATCAAATAAACTATACCATAAATACAGAAGATAATCCTAGCTCAATTCTAAGTGTGAATAGTACAAGAGTTTCACCAGTGACGACACACTCTTTTTTCGATGACATCGTATTGCTACATCCTACCGCGCCGCCTGAGACCGAATACACTGTCAAGGTACTGAAAACTGTCACACAACAGCCGGAAAATATTCCTGAAGGTGTCACAATAGGACGAAATAGGACTCGTTCATCTCAGAGGAAAATATCAAGTGACAGCATGAGGATTGGCTTTGAGATGGACAAAGTGGTCCTCCTCACGACTGTTGTCCCATTGCTTGAGAGTAGGAGACGATGTCCTAAATGTCCCTACTTCCTCAAGACGAAGAACACGATCCAGGCAGCTGTTGGGATGACTGTGAAACTTTCTTGTGGAGTCAGAAACCTCAATGGGAGGCAGGTGAGAGAAAATTATTTTACTCTTTTATGAAACTTCTAAAAAATAATGAATAAAACATGAAAAAATAAACCAAAAATACATTATTTTATGATCGACAGAAGAGGATAGAGCTTTGAAATTATAGAATAAAAATATATTTAAGAGGAATTTATGTTAAACTATAAACACAATAATAGTTGTAACTAATTGAGTACCCTTTCAATTATCAGACACTCGTCATTTTCGGACAGTTGGCTTTTCCATAAGTTGTAATCCAATTTTATTTTTTAAAAGCGCCGATTGACCCACTTCCCGAGAACGGTGAGATTAAATGAGTGTCCGAGTAATGAGACGTTATTTCGTAGTGCGTGAACCAGAATTGAAGTTTATTTTGAAATAGTATTTGCGATTTAGAGTCTAAATTTTTAGTACCTTTCCCTGAAGTAGAGCGCACTGTCAAATATTTCGAAGATATTATACGAGGCTTTGAAATTATTCATGAAACACCGAATGAAGATATGCCCGAGATTTTATTTCGATACGTTATTTATCCTGTTACAAAAATACAAATGTTTAAATATAAAAATCAAATGTAATTTCCTTTACTTTATCAAAATATTTTATTTGAATTAACGGTTTAATTGACGGACATACAAAAGTTATTTTAACATCAACCATTTAAAAGATACACACATCAAAATGTTATATTCACTTTTTGGGAGTTGAGAATTATAATGGAAGGTTAGTCACCTCAATATTCAATTTAAAATGGTTTTAAAATTGTTTCCGTACGTCCATTAGCAAAGTCTCATCAATTTCATTTTTATACGCTCTTACAGTTTAATATTTTTTATGGGGCGATGTGTTTCATAAATTTTGAGTTGTGTACAATCGCACATTTATAGAAAAGATTTTAATACGATAGCGTGTGTGTTGGTGTACTTCGCTTACTGTGGTAGTGAGTAGTTTGGAAGTGGAGGTGGGGAAGTGGAGGTGGGGAAGTGGAGGTGCAGGAAGTGGAGGTGCAGGAAGTGGAGGTGGGGGAAGTGGAGTTGGGGGAAGTGGAGGTGGGGGAAGTGGAGGGGGGGGGAAGTGGAGGTGGGGGAAGTGGAGTTGGGGGGAGTGGAGGTGCAGGAAGTGGAGGTGCAGGAAGTGGAGGTGGGGGAAGTGGAGGTGGGGGAAGTGGACGGGGGGGGGGGAGTGGAGGTGACTGAAGTGGAGGTGGGGGAAGTGGAGGTGGGGGAAGTGGAGGTGGGGGGAGTGGAGGTGCAGGAAGTGGAGGTGCAGGAAGTGGAGGTGGGGGAAGTGGAGTTGGGGGAAGTGGAGGTGGGGAAAGTGGAGGGGGGGGAAGTGGAGGTGGGGGAAGTGGAGGTGGGGGAAGTGGAGGTGGGGGAGGTGGAGGTGGGGGAAGTGGAGGTGGGGGAAGTGGAGGTGGGGGAAGTGGAGGTGGGGGAAGTGGAGGTGGGGGAAGTGGAGGTGGGGGAAGTGGAGGTGGGGGAAGTGGAGTTGGGGGAAGTGGAGGTGGAGGAAGTGAAGGCGCAAAGGAGACTAAAATATAACTCAGTTTAGAAAAAAGTTGTATGCCGATAACATCCGTCAGTCAGTCTGTCCGTCACAAAATACGTTAATAATCTATTCACAGAACATACTATTATGAAAGAAATAGGTGTTAGTCCATATGTCCGTCATAAAAAATGGGTTAAACAGACACTTTATCAACAGTACCTCATAAAGATTATAGTAAATCACAGTGATAACGCAAAGAGGTTATTTATAAGTAATAATCTACATAATATATTCTATGATAAAAGAAGCCGTGTCAGTCGGTCTGTCCGTCACAAAAAGTGTTAAACAGACTAAAACATTTTTGTTGATCAGACCAAGACCAACACCTATTTGTTGATATCTCAATTCCGTGGAATTTTCACAGGTCCAACTAGTCTAAATAATTACTATAAAGCATTTTATAATTGAAGGAGTTTTACGCCAGAGCATAAATATTCTAATATTGGATATTAATAATAATCAGAGAAACGCTATATGTTAAATATTAACATGATTTAATTTATTTAAAAAAGAGTCTAAGTATGTGTCCGTATATTTTAGAAGGAGAACGAGTAAATTTTTTCATTCATTTTTTCTTTTTGGAAATGAGCTTCTATGAAAACTAAACGAGTTCATTTAACAGAATTTCGTATATTTTTGTAGTTAGGCATTAAGCGAATAAGGACTACAATTTAAATAAAGTGTGCTACAATAAAGCATTTTAAAACATACCATTATAATTCATAGTGTATATATGAATCTTTTTTTGAATTGAAGAGTTAATATCTTGCTATAAAGTGGAATAGAACTGGATATGATAAACATCACTAAACTATACAAAATATTACACCTCTAACTAGTATCACACCTCTAACTAGTATCACACCTCTAACTAGTATCACACCTCTAACTAGTATCACACCTCTAACTAGTATCACACCTCTAACTAGTATCACACCTCTAACTAGTATCACACCTCTATCTTGTACCAGGCTGTGTTGACTCAGGCTCAATGGCAGTGAATCCTAATTACCATTTTACACTGTAACTCTCCATTGTGACTAGTGGAGCGAATTTGACGGATTTTAGGAATAGCAAGGGAGAATGAGAGAGTGATTAGTGAGACAATAGAGAGGAGAGAATGAGAGAGTGATTAGTGAGACAATTGAGAGGAGAGAATGAGAGAGTGATTAGTGAGACAATTGAGAGGGGAGAATGAGAGAGTGATTAGTGAGACAATAGAGAGGGGAGAATGAGAGGGTGATTAGTGAGACAATTGAGAGGAGAGAATGAGAGGGTGATTAGTGAGACAATTGAGAGGGGAGAATGAGAGAGTGATTAGTGAGACAATTGAGAGGAGAGAATGAGAGGGTGATTAGTGAGACAATTGAGAGGGGAGAATGAGAGGGTGATTAGTGAGACAATTGAGAGGAGAGAATGAGAGAGTGATTAGTGAGACAATTGAGAGGAGAGAATGAGAGGGTGATTAGTGAGACAATTGAGAGGAGAGAATGAGAGAGTGATTAGTGAGACATTATTGAGAGGAGAGAATGAGAGGGTGATTAGTGAGACAATTGAGAGGAGAGAATGAGAGAGTGATTAGTGAGACAATTGAGAGGAGAGAATGAGAGGGTGATTAGTGAGACAATTGAGAGGAGAGAATGAGAGAGTGATTAGTGAGACATTATTGAGAGGAGAGAATGAGAGGGTGATTAGTGAGACAATTGAGAGTGGGAGAATGAGAGGGTGATTAGTGAGACAATTGAGAGGGGAGAATGAGAGAGTGATTAGTGAGACAATTGAGAGGAGAGAATGAGAGGGTGATTAGTGAGACAATTGAGAGTGGGAGAATGAGAGGGTGATTATAGAGACAATTGAGAGTGATTGAATGAGAGAGTGATCAGCTAGACAATTTTAAAGTATATTTTCGCTACTTGAATAAAGGTAGGCAGTGTAAGTGCTTGGTGTACTAGCGTTGGTTTACTGTGGAAATAACTAGCGTAGTGTTTAATTGCTCTGTTACAGCAAGCAGGTTGAGGTTTGCAGTTTGTAATTTGCCTCCTATAACCCCTAGTACATTTGTTGTGTATTGAGTGTGTTATAGTTGTTACATCACGGTTGTGTGATCACCACCTAGGTGAGCTTTGGGTGACTGTAGGGGAAGGTTGGAGACCGTGTAAGAGTTATGGGAATTTGCAACTAGGTTGTTCATTTGCTTAGCTCTGGCTGTCTACCAGTGACGTCATATCATCAGCTCTATGAGGTAGCAATTATTGCTTTACATCAACATTGATTTATGAAATCTAAAACAATTTATCACAGTAAACTGAAATATGTTTTGCATTATAAAGTGATTCAGTGATGTCTATTGTATAATGTATTATATTGTATCCAACATTTCGTCATTAATATCATTCGTATATTATCATTCAGTTTCAAACATTTAACAAATTCGAAAAGCTAAATTGTATCAATGCGATCTTCTAGGCACAGATAGAGAAATTATTTTACTTTTCTTTTCATTCTCCAATTTGATAAAAGAATCTATGAGGTTGCAGCATTTGTGTCAGGAATATAAGAAGACTTTTTAGTACATTGAGCAACATTAATTCTTTCCCTAAAGATTTTGCGATTCATTCAGTCATATCCTTTTACCGGAAATATCTTAGAAAGAAATAAACAGTGATCGAAAAAATAGAAGCAACAGTAATCATATAATAAAAAGAGTTGAGGCTCACTCACTAATGCATATCTTTCATACTATTTGATACATATCGTCCATACTTTTTATTACATATCTTCTATACTTTTTATTACATATCTTTCATACTTTTTATTACATATTTTCCATGCTTCTGTCCATATCATGTGAAGCGAAACTACATTTCGGATTGCCTCCAAAAATACCTTAGTGTTTATTCTAGAGGTGTGATAGCTACTGTTGCTGAGGTTTGTTCCCGTATCGGCTTTGCAATAATTTGTGTGTCATTAGCCAGCTTGACTGACGTCTCATGAATAACATCTACTGATGAATAATCTCTCAGACTTTCGCTGTGTATCTTCTCAGCATTTACAGGAAAAGTCTTGCTGCGCGTTCATGAGAAATATGTTTCGATGTGGAATAAATTTTGGGGAGAAATATTGTATTTGTTGGCATTTTTTTATTTTTATAACATATTACTCCAAATATTTTCATGTATATCTAAGAATAAATATTTAAAGTGCATATTAAAGGGTTAAAAAAACCACCAATAGTTGTAAATAAAGTGCATAGTGAAGAGTTAAAACAACCACCAATAGTTGTAAATAAAGTGCACAGTGAAGAGTTAAAACAACCACCAATAGTTGTAAATAAAGTGCACAGTGAAGAGTTAAAACAACCACCAATAGTTGTAAATAAAGTGTACAGTGAAGAGTTAAAACAACCACCAATAGTTGTAAATAAAGTGCACAGTGAAGAGTTAAAACAACCACCAATAGTTGTAAATAAAGTGCACAGTGAAGAGTTAAAACAACCACCAATAGTTGTAAATAAAGTACACAGTGAAGAGTTAAAACAACTACCAATAGTTGTAAATAAAGTGCACAGTGAAGAGTTAAAACAACCACCAATTATTGTAAATAAAGTGCACAGTGAAGAGTTAAAACAACCACCAATAGTTGTAAATAAAGTGCATAGTGAAGAGTTTAAACAACCACCAATAGTTGTAAATATAGTGTACAGTGAAGAGTTAAAACAACC